>WBNH01002713.1:171679-258790 GCA_013401255.1 Urocolius indicus | reverse complement strand
TGCTCTCCTGCCTTCCCTCCTTCCTTCCTTCCTTCCTTCCTTCCTTCCTTCCTTCCTTCCTTCCTTCCTTCCTTCCTTCCTTCCTTTTCTCTGTCCTACTTTGGTTTCAGTGTTTTATAATGTAACAGAGTTACCAGATGCTGAGGTTTAAATATCTTTATAAAGACCCAATCCCTCCCATAGATAACCATCTGTGTATCATTTCTTGTGGAGTCCTAAAGGGCTTGAGTGAATAAGTTACTGTTGCCCCTTAGATTCACTTGGTGGTCATGTTCCTTCCAGGCAAGATGGCTTGGATAAGACACGGAGATGGCTGCGGAATAAGGGATGTTGAAGGGATCCTGAAGTTGAGGATGAGGGAATGGATTTTGATGCATGAGAAAAGGGAAACTGGATACTTTGAAATGTGCTGTAATTAGTGGTGGTGGCCGTGTCTGGTCTTGGCTGGAGATGACTCCTACTCTTCTGGGAAAGAAGAGATGAAAGTCCATTGCCAAGAGATGAATTCCTGTTGCCAAAGATGCCAACATTATAGTCAGTATTGTAGAACTTCTAGAACATGGAGATCCAGTCAATGCTATCAGGGATCGTGAGGGAGCAGTAGGAAGGAAAAGGAGGAAAGATTCCCTCACCTGAATGCTTTGGATGACAAGAGATGCACAGGAGAAGACAAGTGAACAGGGATACCAATGTAAGACTGGGATTGTGGATAGGTATATGGGTTGTTGTTCCCACCCAGGATGCAGATCAGACCCATTTTCTTTTGGAAAGCATTTTGATGAGACTTGGCTCCTGGCCATAAACAGTTACAGATAGTGAAACTGTACAAAATATGGTGAAAATCAAGAAGAATGTAGGCAGCAGGTTGAGGGAGGTTCTGCTGCCCCTCTGCTCTGCCATAGCTGCTGAGGCCTCATCTGGAGTCCAGTTCTGGGCTCTTCAGCTCCAGAAGGACAGAGAACTGCTGGAGAGAGGCCAGTGCAGGGCCACCAAGATGCTCAGGAGACTGGAACATCTTCCTTCTGAGGAAAGGCTGTGGGCCCTGGGGCTGTTTAGTCTGGAGAAGAGGAGACTGAAGAGTGAACTCATTAATAGTTACAAATATCTCACTGGTGGGTGTCAGGAGGTTGGGGCAGCACTTTTTTTTCTATGATATACAGATATATTTAAACATAATGATATATTTAAACATAAGGTAAAGCTATTTCAATGTTTGAGTGAGGGAGCCCTGGCCCAGGCTGCCCAGGGAGGGTGTGGAGGCTCCTTCCTTGGAGGGCTTCAAGAGCCACCTGGACACGTTCCTGTGTGACCTGATCTAGGTGGGAGCTGCTTCTGCAGGGGGGTTGGACTGGATGATTTCTAAAGATCCCTTTCAACCCCTACCATTCTATGATTCTCAGGAGAGGAGTTCCCACACCCTGCAGAGGAAAGTCCCTTCCAACCCCTACCATTTTGTGATTCTATGAATCTATGAATAAAACCCCACAAAATATCACAAGACTGTGAAAGATCCCCATGTGCTTCATCCATAGGAAAGGTCGATAACTTAGAATATGTGATCAACCTCCAGTTTATAGTGGAAAACAGCATGGTGAAATCTCCATGAAATCAAATTGTATACGTATGAAACACCATAAAGGAACCAAACTAATTAGTTCAGGGCTAAGACCACGTAGCCCCAGTGAGGTTTAATCACCCTCTTTAGCAGAATTCTCATAATGGCTCTCACTGGGGACACCCTTGGGTGTAGCTGTGATGAGGGCCATAACACATACATGAGAGGGAGAGGGAAAAGGGTTCTCATATTTCTGAGACTTCATTATTTCTGCAAGCTACAGCAAAACACATTTGCAGGCATTCTACCAGGAGTTATAAATAAAGAAAATTAAACTACCATCGACCCAATGAGCACAAGTCCATTTCAGACAGTGTTTTCACTGCAAAAGCTCCCTGACTCCATAGCTGGCAAAATTTGGTGATCTGAAGTGTGCATTGCTGCTGATAGGAGTAATTGGCAAGGGTGGAGGATATTATTTTAAAGAGACTGACTCATTTGAAAGCATTTAAGAAACAGAATGGGGCTCCACACACAGAAATGAATCAACAAGAGTCCGTTTTCAAATGTGTTTCCCTGGTACAAATTAAACTGGATTTTAGCTCCTCTGGAATCTGAACCAGCTCCCCTTAGAGTCAGGGGAAAGGCTTTATTTCTTCCATACTAGAGACAAAAAGGGATGGGATTGTTCCCTTCCTTGGTACAGTTGTTGGCATTGGATGTTTTTATACCCCCTACATCACATGAAAACTGTGCTTCTCCACCACAGGTGATGACCATTGCAGAGGAAGGATGAGGAGAAACTGCCTTGGCTGGAAAATGCCCAAGATATCTCTTATTTTTTAAGGATTATTATGCTTGTGTCCTGCTGCAGGGTCTGCACTGAGCAAGTGGATGTTTGAGCCTCAAAACCACACACCTGCCCAGGCACCCACAGCTTGACACAGGCTGCAAAAGGAATACTACATTTGAATTTGAACCCAGAGCTAGTCCAAGCTCTGAGGTTTTGTACATCACACAACGAAATGGTCCTTTCCCCCCACCCTCCCCGTTTCAATTAGAAAGAACATTAGGTCAATCAGATAAAGCCACACTGGGAGGATTTCCTCTTTATGGAGCTTGCCTCTTCAATTATCTATAATGAACTTCCTCACAGCACTGCAAAGCTTTTTATATGCAAACGAATCCTGTTTTGGGGGCTGCTGCAATCACTGCTTGTTAATGAACTTGAAACAAGTGTTATCGGAAAGGTTACAGCACCAGTGGTGGGAGTGGGACAGGATAAAAGCCAGACAAGAAAGACCAGTCTGAGGAGCTGGGATTGGCCTGCAGGTAATGCAGTGGACTATCTCCAACCCCCATCCTCCAGCCCCCTTCAGAGGTTTTCTCTGTTTGACAGACATCAAGCCAAATGCCCACTCTTGGGAACTGGCTGCTCAGCAGCAGATAGGCCTTTCCCATCCTCCTGTCCCACTGATTCACTCTGCCAATGCATCTCTCTCAACTCCTGTAGCTGGGGAGAGAGAAAAAAAAAACAACAACCCAATGAGATGATGTTGCCAAGGTCTTTTCTTATGCCAGGAGAAGGGAGGGAGCTGATTCAGAGGCCCCAGGACAACGAAGTTGGGTAAACAAAGGGAAAGAGTCAGGGTGTATTGAAGCCATACAGTAGCAAATGGCATTTATACATGATATCTAATGTTGTGATCAGAACTGGAAACTCTCACTCTGGTTTTAACGCAGCCTAGACCATCTCCAGCCCCTGCCCTCTGGGTTTTTATAGGTCTAAGTCATCCAGGGTTAGATTATGCCTCACAATTATGACAAATAGCTGCTTAACCCTGCAGCTAGCCTCAACACTGCTATGCCTTGATAGGGTAAGACTACTCAACCCAAGGTTAGAAAGACTTTCTGGACTGCAAAACCTCATCCTTTTGTCAAAGTAAACACTTCTGTGACACTTTAACCATTGCATTTCAGCATTAGTTGTTCCCTGGGGACATTTCATCACAGAACAGGATAACAGAAAGAGCAGGAAGTGTTAGAACAAGGTGTAACTGCTCAAGCACTCCTGGGAGTCACACACAGCCTCTTTCCACACTGGCTGTATCTCTTTAATGATGGGGCATAAGGCAATTTTCACTGCTCGTATACTCAGCTTCCTGGAGCTTCCTCACATGTGTGCTTGTTGAAGAGCTTCTCAGCACCAGGATCCCCAAGACTGCAGAAAATCACAGTGGTAAAGCTCATCACTGCAATGCAGTACCACATGGGTTTACCAGTTCCAATCCTTACACTAGCCAGCCAGGTTAACAGGTTCAGCCTTAGTCCTTGGTAGCACATAATTAAGCTAGGCTTTGTGCCAGATTAGCCCAGACAAATGGTCACCAGATCCAAGATGGTTTACCTCCATCCAGCTCCAGGAACTGTGCATGGGTGTCCTGTTTCTGATGCTAGCCCGGGCAAGGCCAACTGAAGTTCATCATCAAGTACTTACATGATGAGCCTTACCCTATGAGAAATCAGGTTGCCCCAAAGGACTCATTGGTCTGGCATCTTCACTAGGACAGACAGACTCTCTTTGAGGACTGGGGAAGGTGCCTGGATGTCACTGCAGGGATGTGCTGGGTGATTACTGGATTTTCTTCCTGCCCTTTGCCATGGATCAGCTTACACCCACAATCTGATGATTGATGGCTCTTGTAATTCCATTCCTGATTCAGTAACCGCAGATGTTACTCATCTAATCCATTTCTTTATCTTCCTAAGTTATTTGCTTCACTAAGATGCTTCCACCATCTGCTTTAACAAGCTCTCAGAAGCCATCAGTTGCACTTTTGAGCCTTTGAGTCCCTTTCCAAAATTTCCAGCCCTGGACCAGTCCTTTGCCTCCTAGTGTCCTTGGCCATACCTGCAAATTAAGCTTGTATCTCTTTACATAAGTTCCCTGTCTCTGTCTACACTGACTGGACCTGGTTTTGATGTTGGTCAGGAGAGGCTGAAGTGATGTTGCTCTCTGAACTGGACAGGGTGGCTGCTTCATCACAATACCATGGTGCTCTACAGAGAGCAGGCAGCGTGCCAAATACAGTGCAGGGAAGAAAAAGGTGGGGACAGGTTTTTCTCTTGGCATCTAGGATTTGAAAAGGCTTGAAAGAAGGGACAGCCAGGCACTCACAAGTTATCAAGACAGCGTGGTCTGTGCATATGGCATACTTATGTTTTGCAGCCTGTTGGAGTGGGGTTTCTTTAAGGGATCTCATTTTGTACCAAACTGCCTTGGATTAGCCAGACAAACACTGCAGTCGTTTCCTAAGGAGTTGATAACTTCCTAGAATATGTGAATGTGACAGCTTGCAGTTGTCTGATACTATGAAGCAATGCACTGCTATGCTAACTAAAGCTGTGCAAATTAATGAGGCTTTCAATACAGCCCTCTGCATTGCAGCTTTGCATTCCCAGACCTTTACCTGAATGAGGGACCCACCAAGAGGCACTGCATTAGCAACATCCACTTAGCATTGTTCCTTTCCAAGGCATTTTCTCTATACATCACTGTGTAACAGTTGTTTCTTGGGAGCTGGATCCATCTGTAATAAATATTCTGTCCCCTTCTAAGCCAAAACAAACTCTCTTTTTAACAGCCTGGGCTGTGTAGCTTACAACATGTCTTTCTGGGAGTAGCTGGAGCACTTCCTTTTGTACAGTGGTGTGTTGGCTGTTGGGGAGGCAAAAATGATGCTCAGATTTCTGCTGTATTCACTTCTCTTGTCATGACATTGTTACTGGAGAGAGCAGAGTCGTTGGAGAGAACACAACTTGCTTTCCTACTACCTGATTAACAGAGTAGGTGTTAAAATGCACCAGAGGTAGCTTCCTTGGGTCTTGAAGGTTGAAAGTCTATAGTGCAAACCAGGAAGATAGGAAAGGATGGTCTGTAAAAGAAATCCTTACTTGTTTTTCTGAGTCTTCTTGATAACACTCCTGGAATGCTCCTGGAATGAGCTGAGGCCCAGGGATGTGCAAAGGCATCACAGTCGGTTGAAGCAAAGCATGAGAAGGCTGAGAAGCATCAGACTTCACCTGAGGCTGAGAAACCCATGTGCTGACTTGGTGCTTTGTCTTGTCTCTCCCTAGGACTGTCCCCAGCTGCTGCAGGCAGAGAAGATCCTGGTGCCAGTGGAAGTGGTCAAGCCTATCACGTTGAAGGCCAAGAACCTGCCACAGCCACAGTCGGGCCAGCGAGGCTACGAGTGCATCCTGAACATCCAGGGCAATGAGCAGAGGGTGCCTGCTTTGAGGTTCAACAGCTCCAGTGTGCAGTGCCAGAACACATCGGTGAGCAAGCCCTGCGTGCTGGGGAGAGGACCAGGAGTGCCTACAGCACTGTCCCAATGGGATCTGGGGTGGTGATGCAGCACTTTGTTACCTTATTTCCTACTTGATTCCAAACACAGTCAAGGAAAGGCTAGTTGGTGACCACAAGCTGTCCTTTTTGAGCTTTAGGCTGGTTGATGTCACCACACAGCAGTTGTTTCTGCCCTTGGATTGCAGCTTTTGGCCATGCTGGGGCATCTTAGCCATGACCCATAGGATTTATTATCAGTTTAAGCTGGCAAAGTCCTCATAGTGCCACACCCTTGTGTGCATTCAAAGGGGCTTCCAAAGGGACAAGTGTTCATGAGAGTTAAGGTTATGGTGTGGGGTTTTGTTGATGGGACACATAAACCCCCATATAAACAGTCTGATAGATGCCAGTACCTAATGGGTCAAAAGATGGGTGAGATGATGAAAGCCTGAGTCAAACCTTCCTCAGCCACTGACCTTTGGTTAGTCTCTTTGCTTTTGTCCACCTCTACTCCCCTACCTGCAGTGGAGGACCAGTAACCCCTCTCCCAGGGACCCTGCGTCAGTCACAACAGTGTTGTCACCTCAGCAATGCCAGTTCTGGGGGCATCTGCCAGGAACTGGACATACGTGCAGTAGTGATCTCTGCATCTCTGGAGGTTTCTCTATCAGGTTCATATCTCCTTTGACTCATTCTCATTCCTGCTACTAGGAGATGATTTATTAGTGAAAGAGCTAATTACAGGCTTTAGCCACTTCACTGCAGCTCTGCCACTCCATGCCAGGCAGCACTTGTTAAAACCCATCACAACATATTCTGCTGCATTAAGCAGTGTTAAGCTGAAGATCATAGGCAGTTCACATATTTTATCATCTGCTGCAAACAAGCAACTTCTTAGTGACACTCTTGTGTTTGTTTCTTTGTCTCTTTCCCCTCCTCCCCAACCCCTGATTGTTGTCGATGGTTAGTTAGTGAGCATCTAGGCTTGAGGTTTCCCAGAAACAGGTGACTTAAGTTATCAACTTAAGAAGGTATTGTGGCATTACACTTTTTTATATAACTCTTTTTTCTTTCACAATGGTGAAAACCTGTGGCTAAAGGAGTGTTATATGGACCTGATCAGAGCCTACACATCTGTCCAAAGAACCTGAGCAGGGAAGAGAGCAGTCACCCTTTAGAGTCGTGATTCTCAGGTACACATAGGCATCAGAATGTGTTGTCTCAGGATGATCTCAAGCATAGTTGGGCTGAGTAGGGAACAGACTGCCTCAGTAGTCCTGGGGAGTACCTCTCAGCATCTGAGTTTGTGGTATCGAATAAGTAAGCCTTGTTTGGAGAAGTAATGGTTGCTACTCCCATACTAACTGCATGCTCCAAGAAGTCAGCAGTGCTTAGGAACAGAGAAGTAGGCTTCAGTGGATCGCCATATCCTTTTGCTTATGGGATGCCTGGGTGCTGTGAGAGCACCATGTTGATGTCAATGTCTGCTTTCATGCCAGAACACTCAAGGATGATAGGGCTGAGTCTCAGGATAATGCCAAGGCACTGACCTTGCTGCTGTGTGATATCTGTAGGATGCCTCTCCCAGGTGATGTCTCAAGTGGGCCTTTCTCTTCTTCAGGGAAGGCTTAGTTTGGAATAAATTCAACTCTTTTCTCCATAGGTTTATTTTGGAATAAATTCAACTCTTTTCTATCCTATTTTTCTGGCTCCTCTCTCCTCTCCCCTCTCCTTCTCCATCTCTCCTTCCCTTTCCTTCTCTCCCCTTCCCTTTTCTTCCCTTTCCTTCCCTTTTCTTTTGAAGGCACTTTGACTCTCTGAAGATTGTTTCTGGTTTCTTTTCCTCCTGATAAATGTTATTCCATTGTTGCTCTGAATTTGCCAGACACTGAGAGAAAGAGATGTGGAAAAGGAGAGCCAGACAAAAGAAACATTCACACAGATAGTGAAAGGGAATGGAGAAGCCTCAGCTCTGTTTGAGCAGGTGGCAGAGGACACAGACAATAGGGAAGGGGTGCTGTAGATATGTCTCCATCACAATTATTTCCTTCTCTGCCAGAATTAGCATTCAGTCTGGAGCCACTGCCATACAATGAGCCCCTGCTGCAAGGGTCACCTGGCTTGAAACAGCCGTATGAGCTTGTTTGCAAATTGAATCAGTCCCTTCTGACAGAGCTTTTTACTCAGCAGAGTTACTGGATGAGGCACTGAATGGTGCACCTGCATTGCAGACTTGGAGGAGGTCCAAAGGAGGGTGGGAGGATGTGTTGTGGCGATGTGTCCCTGAAGGGATGCTCTCCTGCCAGCAAATCTTTCTGGTGGTGATGCATGCTAGACTAAGCAATCATTCTTGGCCTTTTTTTCCTTCAGAAGTCTCAAGATCTACCCCCTCCCATCATACATGATGCACTGGTGAGCTCAAATTCAGCTCTAGCAGAGTAATTTCTGCAAAATGCAGGAGTTTTCCTCTCAGGGATGCTCTCAGGGTAGCATTCATATAAAGCCTCAACTCTTGCTCTCCCCTGCTTAGTCCCTCAAGATTTACACCAGAGATCAGAACCAGCTTGAGCAAGTGTGTTTTCTAAGTGACTCCAGCTTCAGTTAAAGGATTCTATGAGGACACCCAGGTGGGACCAGCCTATCTGATGGTGTGTCAGGAACGTCATGTCCAGCACTGATGGTGCTTAGGTGCTTGGTCCAGTCAGTAACCACCTCTGTCTCTCCCACTGTCTTTCTTTCCTGGAGATATTTCATTTGATAACAGCAATAAGTCACTGCAGGCAGCACGCTTTGGGACAATTATTGCTCTTGTCAAGTGGTTTAAGAATCTCAGCTCTGAGTTTTGTCTTCTATCACACCACCCAAGGCATGCAATTATCACTCAGAGAGACCCTGCCTGCCATTCCTTATTGCACTTTTGATGGCTCTGCTGACAGTCTGGGAGCAGAGAGATGGGAGGAAATGAAAAGGAGGAGGGCTAAGGAGGCATATAAATAAGTAAGTAAAAACGTCAGCAGGAATAGCTGAAATTGCTAGATCTATTAGGGTAGAGAGCAGTCTCCCCAGTGGGAAACGATGGAGCCCCAGCACTTGCAATCAGCCCAATATTAGCACTTCTCAGCATGAGGAACAGAGAGATGGGTGATAGATGACCTACCTGACCATGATCATTGCCATTACCTGCTCATATTGTTGTTTGGTGTGAGCCTGCCCATTGCCTGCTCTTTGCACACACAGGCAGCACACACTGATTTATAGCAGCAAAACCCTGCTGATAATTTTCCTCAAGTCCTTCACAGGTCTGTGGGTCATGAGACTTGAGATGGTACAGCTGAAAGTGGTGTGTAACTTTGGGATAGGAAAAGAAAACATGTTCTGTTTCATGCAATGATAGAAACATAGAATAATTGAATCATTTCAATTGGAAAAGACTTTTAAGATCATTGAGTCCAACTACTCACTTCACACTGCCACAGCCATAACTAACCCATGGCCCTTAAGCACCTCAGCTTTGCAATATCTCCAATGATGGGCACTCCCCCACCTCCCCGGGCAGCCTGGCACAGGGGCTAACAACCCTCTCAGGGAAAAAAGTTCTGCCTCATTTCCAATCCAAACCTCTCCTGGTGCCACTTGAGGCCATCTTCTTTTTTCTTGTCACTCATTACTTCGGAGAAGAGACCAACCCCCACCTCACAGCAGCCTCCTGTCCGGTAGAGAGTGCTCATGTCTCCCCTTGTTGCACTTGAGATCTCAGTGGCATATGGCTCCGTGGTGGAGCTCACACAGTGATAAAAAAATACCCCAAACAACAAAAAGAAACAGAGCTGGGAAAGCATGAGGGGCTATTCACAAAAATCATGAGAAAACACACTTGTGGGTAGCATAAGGAAGACAAGCACAGGGCTGGGAGTTATGTATCCGCTTCTCAATTATTATAATGCACTGTTATTATTATTTATCTACATGCAAATATCACAGAGAAAACTCAATCGTGAGGTGGGCTCTGTTGTCCTGGATGATACTCAGACATATAAATGCAGTCCCAGCTCTGAGAGCAAGGATTCCAAGGAGACAAGAAAACTGTGGGCAAGAAGTTTATTGCCTACAGTTTATGGCTGGAAAATTGATGCAAAGAGGGATTAAATGATTTGCAAAATATCATGCAAGGAGCTGGTTGCTTTAATCACAGAAGTATTGTCAGGGAAAGCAGACTAACACTAAAATACTGTTCAAATGCTCTTTTGTTTCCCCACTATTGGGACATCACGTAAACACTCTCGTTTCATTATCCCAAGTGTGCTGAAGCCAAACTACCAAAGGGCTTTACCCTGTGATGTGACATTCCAGCAGAATGCAGCAAGAGGTCAAGCATGGCTATGGATTTGCACAAACTGCATAGCTCAGATGTCTGTGAAGCTGAGTTCCTCTAATGCAAGGTGTCTGCAGTACCAGGATGCTCAAATGAGCCAGGAATTTACAGGCTTTATAAGGCAGATAATGTTTATATTTAATGAGGTGAGGAGCACCAATAAAACCCTGACCAGACAGGAGCTTTGACACAGCAACAAATCCAGCATCCTACAGCTCAAATCCCTTTGGTAAGTGTCTGCCCATCCACCATTGGATGAGCTGTGGGGATGGAGCTGCAAGCTTCATTCAGCTAGGCTGAGGTGAGAAGACAGGAGACAAGCCCCTGAAGCATGACCAGGACAATGGGAACCCAATATTAGGAGGGATCATGGAATCATAGGATGGCAGGGCTGGAAAGGACCTTTAGAGATCATCCAGTCCAACCCCCACCTGCAGAAGCAGCTTCACCTAGATCAGGTTGCATAGGAACACGTCCAGATGGGTCTTGAAGACCTCCAAGGAAGGAGCCTCCACAACCCCTCTGGGGATCAGGTGATACGAGGAAGTTTTCTCCTTTCTGCCTTTGGAGATCACTCTGGCAGGGTCACTCCTGACCCAGGTGGTTCACACCTGATGGCTCCTAGGCAGCATGCAGGGAAGGGAATTGCTTCCTTCAGGCAGATTGCAAAGAGAATTTGTGAGCTTCCAAAATAATGTACTGAAAAATGGACACAATTAAAGAAGGCAAAATAAGAACCAAATTACAGACACTCAGTTCCCAGGTCACAGCAAGAAATTGCTCACAGATGGGTTGATATCCTGCCCTGTGCTGCAACCAACATGGGCAAGAGGAGCCTGATCCACAGGGCTATTTGTGTTGGTGTTGTTAACTCCCTCAAACAAGGACAGTGAGGCTTAGTGGAGCAGTTACATGCTGAAAAATCACTGCTTTTCAGTCAAACTTCTCTCCAGGAAAGGGACCCTGGACAATGGGGAAAGTCCTGTGGATGAGGAACTGCAAAGTGACTGTCAATGTTGTATCTAAAAACTGATTCATCCTCCTGCCTGGGCACAGCTGAGTGGAAACACATCCAGAGACTTACGAGGAGGGACTTTGCTAGATCCCATTGACATCCATCAACGTTGCCATTTTATGGCTCTGCCAGCTGAACCTCAATGACATGTTATTACCCTAGATCATTGCAGCAGGTTCCCACTGGTTTTAGCTGTTGTAGAACTGATAGCTGTGATTTTGCAGCCGTCCTCTCAGGCCAAGCATAGTGAACTTCCATGAGACAAACAGTCAATGTGTTTATAGGAGCCTCTGTACAGCTTGTTAAACCACTAATAACATGGCAAAAACGACCAAATGATGTGCTGGGTTCAGCTTGTGCTGCAGGAATATCTGGTACTAGGGAAGAGTATTTGGGAGTTCAAAACACACTGTGTTGTACCAGTGAATTGCAACAGCTCCTTCTAGCTTCTTTTTGGCCTTTCCTAATGAAAGCCAGTGTGGCTTTCTGGAAGGACAGAATCTCTCTTTCAGTTTGGGCCTCTAAATTGCTCATAATTTCCTGCTTTGATTTGATTTGTGTGGTGGCAATCCAGGTTTGGCAGACTTAGGGGTCAGATTTACATCTGTCGAGCAGTTTTGCCTGTGCTGGGAGAAAGCAGGTATAAGGCAATGTGCAAGCCCTAATGGTATGAATGCTCTTAGCAGGAATGTCTGGGAAGCTCTGCTGTCCTGTAGATCAATGCACCATCCTTTTTTTTCCCCTTCTCTGAAGCAATTTCCATCTTATTGTTGCAGCTGAGCAAATCCTTTTCAAAGACTCCTATTGAGTTCAGTGGGCTTTGAACAGAGGTCACCACGAGTTAGCAGCTCCTGTGGTCTGAAGAGGACAGAGCATTTACTCTGCAATTGCAAATTGCTCTGTTTGGCTGTCATGCAGCCCAGGGACTGTCTGAGCAGGCAGGACATGGTAGCATGAGTATCCTCATTCCAGCTCCCAGGTGGCTTCATCCTTGGAGTTCTTCCATGGAGATCCTGTTGTTTATTCCCTTGCATCCATTTCCAGTTCTGGATCAAACCTACTGAGTTAACAAGTCTAATATGTATTTGCCCCTAGTGCTGCAGACAGATAAAATCTAAACTCCCAGCTGAGCTCTTGCTGCTGGCACTGGGATCCTCAGTGGGATGAAAGGCTCTGGGGGACTGCAGTTGCCTGTCCCTTGGCAGCCCTGTCTAGTCTGTGCTAAGAACTGAATCCCAACACACATACAAGGCTCTGCTGAGACAGAAAGAGATGCTTTCTTGGGCACCTACAGTCTCAACTTCTGTCTTAGGGATGACCAGTGGTTCTGTGTATGTGCTTTATCCCTTTCCAAATCAGCATTTGCAAGGTGCTGTGCAGAGCAGACATTTGCAAACCTCCTGAGTGGCAGAAGATTAATTATTCTTTACTTTTCAGGCTCTCTCCTTCCCACTCCTGTCTCCCCATCCTTGCTTCTAGCTCCAAAAAGCTGTGAAAAGCCAGTGTTGTGAGTCCAAGCGGCTCTGCATCATCTTGCCTCTTGCTGGCAGTGACACCAAGAAGTGTCATAAAAATGCTAATAGGGAATGAGACTGGTGGGCACGGCCCTGATGCAAAGAACTCTGCTAACCTGAGGCTGCTCTTTACTTCCATGGTAACCACAAAGCTCATACCCATAAACACCCTCCAGCTAGATCGTAATCACAGGGGCTTGCAGATTAGTGCCTAATTGTGTTTAGTTTGTCCAAAGAGAAATTATTGTGCAACCAGCACTCACTCTTGCTGTAATGGACAGCAATCACCATGTATGATTTACTCTGCAATTACAGGGCAATTAACAGATACAGAAAAAAACCCTGCTTCTAAAGGCTCAGAGCTTTGGCATCTCTGTGGAAAACCACGCTGAGACTTTGAGTGATTGGGATTACTTTAGTGGTCTCTGAGACATACCCAACCAGACCAGATGGCTTACTGAATTATGGGTGGACCTTGTAGTGAGGAAAATATCTCTGCCTTTAAAAGCAGGAGTTTGTCCTGATCCCAGTGCACTGGGAGATTCCTGATCACAGGAGGATAAATCCTTACATCCACTGTGGTCAGCAACAGTAGGTGACATGGAATGCCTCCCTTTCTTTCCTTGTTCCCGTTCGTTAAGCAACCAGGCTTGTTTCTCTTTAGCCAGCCTCTTCTCAATGATGTCCAAAGATAGGACAAGGGGCAATAGGTACAAGCTGCAACACAAGAGGTTCCAGAGAAACACAAGGAAGAATTTCTTCCCTGTTGAGGTGAGGGAGCACTGGCAGGGGCTGCCCAGATGGGCTGTGGAGTCTCCTCTGGAGACATCCCAAACCCAGCTGGATGAGTTCCTGTGTGCCCTGCTCTAGGTGCTGCTGCTCTGGCAGGGGGGTTGAACTGGATGATCTTTCAAGGTCCCTTCCATCCCTTCAGATTCTGTAATTCTATGATTCAACCATCTCCTCTCCCATTATGAGGCTTTTTGGCTTTTGGTGAGGTGGAAGCACTTGTTGGAGGTGGGCAGTGGGATCTGATGGCCAACTGGGTGAACCCTGTGTGAACTGGCTAGTAATAAACCAAAGTTTATCTGAGCAAATATACTAAGCACAGTGTGTCTGAGAGCTCTCTGAGTGGAGGGGGCCTCCAGAGATCAGCTTCCATTTCCTCTGTTAAGGCCAGATCCATGTGCCTTGGCTGTGCCTGACATGTGTTTGTTTAAGTCTGTCCAACTCTCTCAGAAGATTTCTATGGCTTTCTTAATACAGATTTGCTGGAAACTGGATACTCCTTACTCTAGCTGAAACCTTTCTTGTCCTGAGTATGGAAAAAATAGTTGCCTCCTGGGGGTTACATATGCAACAGCCTCTACCTAATACATCCCCAAATGAGATTGGCTTAGGTTTTTGGCAGCAATATGGCATTGTTGATTCACAATGTGTTTGTGATGTTCAGTAGTCCCCAGACCCTTTCCTGCAGCACTGGCCAGTCACTCCAGTTTCATATTTGCTTTGATTTCTTCAGCTGAGGAATGGTTGGTACTTGCCTGTATTGAATTTCACTTTGTTGATTTTGGCAGGGCTCTACAATTTGTCAAGTTTGTATTGAATTCTTAACCCTGCTTTTGGATATTCTTACACCCTCTCCCAGAACAATGTCATTCATGAAATCTGTAGTCTATCATCCCAGGCAGTAGTGAAAGCACTGAGTAATGCCAGACCCAGGATAATACTCCATTTGAAACACCTTTCCAGCTTGACATTGAATCATTTGGCTTTTTGGGGTTTTTTTTTGGCAGCTTTTGCAAATACTTTATGGTAGTTTCCTTTAGATCATGTTTCCTTAGTTTGTTTATGGGAATCTCCTGTAGGACAGTAGCAAATCCTCTACTGAAATCAAGATAAGTCACATCTGCTGCCTCCCCTTTATCCACAAAGCCATTAAGCCTGTCAAAAAAGGAAATTAGATTGGGTTGACACAATTTGTTCTTGACAAATCTATGCTGGCTGATTTTTATCACCTTATCATCCTGCAGGTGCTTATAAATTGATTGTTTAATAATTTGATGTACTCTCTTTCTGGGAAGCCAAGTTAGGCTGACAGGTCTATAATTACACAGAGCCTCCATTTTCCCCTTTTTGAAGGTGTTTCCATGAGATGCCAGTTTCCTGCTTTCTGAGACCTCACTCAGCTACCAAGAGCCCTTCAAAATATTGCTAGTGTAGATAACCTGACACACACACTCAGCATCTATGGAGTCCACAGCAGAGGTATACTTGGATGGTCCCACAGTGCATAATTAGTCCTGGACTTGGGGAAGAAGAAGCCCCTGCACCAGGACAGGCTGTGAGTGATCTGCTGATCCTCTGGGAGAGTGACCTGGCAGTACTGGTGGGCAGCAACTCCCCTTGAGCAGCAGTGTGTGATGGTGGGCAAGAAGGCTAATGTTATGCTGGGGGCATCAAACAGAGTATGGGCAGCAGGGGGAGGGAAGTTGTGCTGCTCCTGTGCTCTGCCCCATGTGCTGAGGCCTCATCTGCAGTGCTGAGGCCAGTGCTGGGCTGCCCATCTGCAGACAGACAGGAAAGTGCTGCAGAGAGGCCAGGGCAGGGCTGCTGAGATGCTGAGAGGATGGAAGATGTGTGTGAGGAGGAAAGGCTGCAGCCCTGGGGCTGTTCAGCCTGAAGAAGAGAAGCCTGAGCTCAGGGGGATCTCATCAACACTATTTAAAAAGTGAATGTCAGGAGGATGGGGCAACACATTTTTCCATTGTCTCTACTGACAGGACAAGGGGTAATGGGAAGAAGATGGAACATAAGAAGCTCCACTTAAACATGAGGAGAAACTTTTACTGTAAGGATGAGGGAGCCCTGGCCCAAGCTGCCCAGGGAGGGTGTGGAGGCTCCTTCTCTTGAGGTTTCCAAACCCTCCTGGACACGTTCCTGTGCCCCCTGAGCGAGAGGAACCTGCTTTAGCAAATAGTTGGGCTGGAAAAGCTCTGGAGGTCTCTTCAATCAGCTTGTGATTCTATGGCCCATCCCATGCACCATGTAAGCCTGGGTTTGGGCTATTTTTGTTTTTCCTCTCCCACTTGCAGTACTCATACGAAGGGATGGAGATTAACAGCCTGCCGGTGGAGCTGACAGTCGTGTGGAACGGGAATTTCAACATTGACAACCCAGCACAGAACAAAGGTAAAGAGTTATTTCAACTTGTCCTTGGAAGCAGTAACCTTAGCAACGGGGCCACATCGCTCCCTGCACTTAACAAAGCCGCCACCATCTCCCCGTGCTGGCTGGTGCACACTTGTTCTCTGCACTCTGCATGTTAACCATTTCTCAGGTGCTTTGTGTTTCCTCCACCACTCCCCCCTTTTCCCCTCTTTGCACCTGAGAAGTATGACTTTCCCTCCCACTCCTGTTGTTTCCCCTTTTCCTTCACCGTCTTTGCCTCCCACTTCTCCCCAGGTTTTTGTGTCTTGTTTATGTGCCCTTCCTTCTCTAGCCTCCCTCCCCCCCCTTTATTTCTCCTGCAGTGATGCTCTTCAAGTTAACGTGCCAAGAGATGGGGCTCTCTCTGCTCAGAGGCAATGTGGTTATGAACAGGGGGAAGGGAGAGAGGGAGGAGAAAGTCTGCTGCTCGCTGTGGGAAAAGTCTGAGCAAAATGAAATGATAATGGCAAAGGACAGAAAACTACCTCCTGCCCAGAGCCTAGCCCTGTTTAACTAGCACTGTGGGCACAGGATTGATGTGCCCCTCATCAGAGAGATATTACTAGTTCAGCCATAACCCTGAGGCATGCATTTTTGCTAGAGATGGACACCTTCTTCCTTCCTGTTCACTACCCTCAACCACCTTGGGGCCTTTCCATTAGATCACTTCTACCTCTACAGATGCTGCTCTGCATTTACAGCTCAGACCTGCAGACTCTCTGCTTTTCACATCACCACCTCCCATAAGCTTCTCTCTTCCTAACTTTACTATCTCTTGGAAACTTTCTACATCTTCTCACTCCATCTCTCCCCATCAGCTACTTCCATCTCCTCTCACACCTCATGCTGAGGAGTGATGAGGGAGTCATTGAAGCTGGAGAGCAATACAGAAGGCAACTCTCCTCTCCATGGCATGACCCCTTCCTGTCCTTCTGCCCCTGTACCCACCTCGGTGATTTCCTTCTCTGCTGTCTTGAATGGCCAGAGGGTTCAAATAACCAGTCTGAAAACAAAAGGTCCTGCACCATCCTCCCTAAAACTGTGGCTCTGGAAGGTTAAATCCAATCAGTAAACACAACAGCTGAAGGCTCTTGTCTAGCCCTGGTATCCATCAGCATGGAACAGCCCACATTCACACTGCCAAGCTCTCTCCATGCTGAAGCTGTCTGCCCTCCCTCCTCCTCTCCAAGCTGTACCAAGAGCCACTGTGTATTTACTGTTACCTGTTAAAGAGGACACCAGAGTGGCATCACCTCAGCACCCACTTTGAGTAGTTTCACACCAGAGAAATTCTCAAGTTTAAACTAAGAGTAAGTCATAAAATGGTTTAAGATGATGAGACTGATTACAGGTAGCATTGTATGACCTTCAGACAGCCTCTGAAAAGAGAAGGGACTGAGACCAAGTCACTGCCCAAGCGGCTTTCCCCACAACATGCTGCTTGTAGCCCCTCACCTTACTGAGGGCAGCATTCTTCCTTCTGCTCTCAGCTCCCCAGAATGTCTTTCGTGGGGGATGAACTCTGACAACTGCAATTGATTTCAAGAATCACAGAATGGTAGGGGTTGGAAGGGCTCTCTAGAGATCATCTGGTCTAACCCTAAGACTTTCCCCCTCCCCCCCCACCCTGTTATTTACCTCCTCTGGTGAGGTCCCATCCTGCCTCTGGTACAAGCAGCACAGAACACCTTCCCATCTCTCGCTCCTCATGCTGCCTTCTGACATCCCACCACTCTCCTGTGCTTGTCTGCATCTCTCAGGTGTCCTCTCTGTTTTCCTGTCCCTGCAGTTCACCTATACAAGTGCGGGGCCATGCGGGACAGCTGCGGACTCTGCCTGAAAGCCGACCCTGACTTCGAGTGCGGCTGGTGCGAGGTGCAGAACCAGTGCACGCTGAAGCAGCACTGCCCAGCCCAGGACAGCCAGTGGCTGGAGCTGTCCAGTACCAAGGGCAAATGTACTAACCCCAAGATCACAGATGTAAGTGATGGGTCTTCAAGAAACGGGTATTCCTTCTTGTGGCTTTTTTCCTCGGGTTCTTTTCTTGCTGCGTCTTTGGGTTGGTGAGGGAAAGGTCAGGGCTGGTTTGTGCTAGGGCAGGAAAAGCCTCAGGTGTCTTTGGGGATGGGAGGCCATGGTGACCTTGTAAGACAGGCACACAATTTCAGGTGTCTCCAACACAGGGGTGAGCAGAGTGTCTGGTCATAGTCAATGGGGATGTGAATCAATCGGAAGGAAGGAGGAAAATCCAGCCTCCTTGGTTGTGGTTTATGATGAATAATTAGGTGAGTTCTTTTCCTAGAAAGCAACAAAGCCTTTAAAAAATGTCTTTAGTTAAGAATCAAGAAGTGTGAGCATCATGGACAAGGCCTAAACCAATGTCCATGCACAAAAGCTTTGTGAAAGCAAAGGCTGGAGAGAATTCATTTTTTCTCGGGTGCCACTGAAACTAATCCCTCTCATTGTTCTTTGTTCCATCTTGCTGTCATTCACCAGTCCCCAAAGTACTCATTCAGTTGAGTTGCTGGAGTGTCAGGCTCATGCTGGTGTTTCCAAGGTGGAGGTCTTCACCACACTTGGTTTTATCTAGGGCTGACAATTTTAAGCCCACCTGAAAGAGCTGAGGCTGTGAAATCAAACCCAGGCAGCCAGGATGGGCAGCTACATCTGAAAGTTCAGCTTGAAAAATTGTAGGGAGCTGGAGGCAACCTTTGTTTGAATCTTTTCAGATTTTCAAACCTTGAGAAAGATTCAGACATTTCACACAGACTCACAGAATTTGGTGTTGAGAAGCTGATGGATGACCAGCTAAAGCAGAAGTCTGAAACACAAGGACTTGACTAAGCAGTAGTATGATGTTCTGACAGTCCATCCACATTTCTCAGCCATGCTTTGACCCGAACCCTCCATCCACAGTCTCTTTATGAGGTGCAAAGCTCTCATTCTCCACCCTACAGCTCCAGAGGGAACATAATTCAAATTCTGCTGGCATTTTCTCCAGCAGCTCCCAAAGCTGGAACAGATCATTGCAATATTTGCTGGTGAAATATTCCAACTGTAAGGAGCAATCATAAGTAGCTCTTGGAAAGTCTTTTTCTGAGCCATTAGCATGGAAGTAATCTCAAGTGACTGGATATATATTGCAGCTAATGGTAGGTCTGGAGTGGTTGGTAAGAGCACATGGATGCTGGCGAGGAGCCAGGGCAGTGCCTGTGCAGGGGAAGGAGGAGAAACAACACAACCACTCACTCTTGCACAGGCACACACCCAGCACAGAGCTTCCCCATAACCTGTGTTTATTTACTGGCTCTTGCATTTATATTGCCACTTAGTGAAATTAAAGGACGTAGAGACTCGCTGAGCCACGAAACCTCCTTTGAGAGTGACAAGCTTCAGCGTCAGGCTGATGCGAGCAGAGGGTGGAAATTGTCGTGTGGTGTCATAGCTCTGGCTCCTCAAGAATAAAGCTGAGGCTTCCTGGCAGCTTTTGTTTCTCTACTTACTTTTTGGTCTCCCAAACTGACAGGTCTCCTTCCACATGTTTTACACCTGTGATAGAAATAGGCTCCTTCTCTCTCCTGCTGTGAAAACAAAGCAGCAACACTTTCTTCTTGTACATATCTGTGTGAGGGATGAGTTGAGGTTAAACAAACATCTCCCACTTGCTCCTGGGAGAATCCCTTGTCCTCCTGTTTGAAGGAAATAAGTGAGTTTTGCAGCTAGCCTTGAAATAACTCAGGGAAGGGTTCAGAGGTGCTGTGTTGACTCCTCTCTGGGAAGTTTCTTGTTGACACTTTTTGAGTCATTGCAAGAATTTTTAAAACCTCGTGTGTTTGAGATTTTTTTTTAATGACTTCTAGAGTGAAACTTTTGTCTCAAACTCACCCCTAGTTCTGAGGAAAAGGGCTTTTTTTTTTAGCTTGATGTTCCTCTTCACCACTCCACCTTCTTTTATTCAGGGTCATAGGAGGAAAAAAAATTCCTCTATTTGTCCTGCTATGAGATGTACTGCCCATGCTAGCAAGCTCTTTCCAGCATAGGTGAAGACCTAATTAACCACAGACCTCACTAACTAGGCACTTACCTTACTAGAACAAGTAAAAAGCATTTAAAGGCAAGATTAATACCATGAAACACAACCAAAATATTCCATGGAGAACGTCATTCTCTTACAAAATGCACCTAATGCACAAGGAAAGAAGATAAAACATGAGGAATTACAGTTTATCTTTCTTTTTTCACTGTGAGTACATAATGGATTGTATTCAGAATGGTGATACGTTCTTGCCTTCCAGTGTCAGTCACATGGTGTTTTGCCAGGAGAGGATTAACTGGCACCAGCAAAATAAGTAATTCAAACAGAAAACTTTGCTTGAATGGATATTTGTTAAGGACTCAGAAGAAAACCATTTTGGAATTGTCATGTTTGGAAAATAATTCAGATTTTCAAGGTGTTGATGGGATGAAGCTGGAACACAAACAGTTCCATTAAAACATAAGGAAAATCTCTTTCCGTGTGAGGTGATGGAGCAGTGGGACAGGCTGCCCAGGGAGGGTGTGGAAGCTCCTTCCTTGGAGGTCTTCAAGACCCACCTGGACGTGTTCTGTGTGACCTGATCTAGATGGGACCTGCTTCTGCAGGGGGGTTAGGCTGGATCATCTCTAAAGGTCCCTTCCACTCTACCATTCTATGATTCTATGATTCTCCCAGTTGAGTCCTCAGTTAAGACTATATTAGTTTCTCCTGGAACACAAATCTCATTTTCATTCTCATTTTTTTAAGATACTTTCCTTATTTCTTGTGAAATGATCACAAATGCCTCTCTCTTTCTTTCTCTTGTTATCCATTTTCTACTTGTCTATCAATCTCATCACCACAGACCATCCAAGGGACAAATCTCCAGCCAACTCAAAGAATAATTTAACCTGTCAAATTCAGGAACATTGTGCTATTTTCTTCTTAAGATTTAAGCAAGTTGTTAACATTCAGAGTAGACATAAGCCTGTCATTGCTCTGATTTTGTTGGCTCACATGGCATTTTGTACATGAGGATCAAGGATCTTGTGCTGCAGAGGCTGTGTATATGCTGCACAACCCAACAGGTCAAAGCAGTTGGTTTTGATCATCTCTGCTATTAATTTGCTAATCTCTATTGATTCCCTGTGTAGACAAAGCAGAGACACACTCATTCAGGAGGTGGTTCATGGCTTGTGAAACTGAATATCCTAAAATAAAATATCCCCTAGAGGTGCCAAGGTCTCTCTCCTTTTATTATTAAAGATAGACCTTCTAAAAATTGGCCTCTGAGTGGGAATTAGGCTGACCCTGCTGCCAGACTCAGTGCTGGGAAGCAGTCAAGAGCAGGCCTGCTCGAGCCAGTGCCTCGATTCTCCTTGCCAGTCCAACTGCAACACATGGGATGAGCTGCCAGCCCTTGATTCCCAGTTGGCAGAGCCTTTGGCTGGCGGGTACAGACCTCAGACAAGGAATTCCCCACTTCCTGGCTGCAGAGAGAGTCCTGCCAACCCTGGCAGATGGCAGCCATGGCATCCTGAATGGGCAGCAGGGAATACCCTTTGAAATCAACTTCTGAAGCCCCTTTTCAACTAACCAATTGTATGGCAAAGCATTTGGGCACAATGAATAACTGGTAGGGCAGCACTTGGATAATTAAAGTCCAGTCCAATGATTTCTGTGTGGTTTCGATGTTGAGGAGACAACTCCAATGCTAATTTCCCATCTGGCTCAGAACAAGGGTATTGGATGTGATGCAGAGTGCTTTTCCATGTACACAACCCCTTTGCATGGGCCAGAAATACTCTAGAGATAGACAGCTCTGGGTGTAGGGTGAAGCTCTGCAATGGGAGGGAGAGGTGAGCTTGGGAGTTTGGGTGGTGCTTTGACTCTACTTCTCAGCACAGACACTGCTGAGAAAGACACAGCAATCCTACTTTTGTTAGGCTCTGGTCAAGAGTGGGGTGCAAACCAGCCACCAGCATGGTTGGGATAGCCACTCATGTCACACTGGAGCTCAGGGACCTCCCACTCCACAAATAAGTGGTCTATGCTCCCATGTTTGCCCTTTCCCTAGCCCCAAATCTCCCAGGAGAGCAACTGGAGCTCTTTCAGAAACAGAAGTTGGCACACAGCAACTGCTGCTGTCTCAATCACTATCCACCTACTGCATATCTAACCTGACACACTCTGTTGTGTCTCAAGTGATTTTTTCAGGTGGACTTTTTCAGCTGAGCTTGTGATACATGACCGATACCTACATCCAGAACAGATCAAAACCTCCATGTGCTTTGGGCTGGGAATTTAGGATTTTAAATGACAGGCTGAAGCTATTTGTGTTCTTTTTCTCTTCTTTCTCCCATTTCTTTCCACTTTTCCCTTCTCCTGCCTTTCTATGGCTCATATCCATAAAGTGCAGACCTCAGTTGCACCCCTAGAAACTTGTGGTCTTACCTAGAAAACATCTCCTACTCACCTCTGAATGTTTTATAAGTTGTTAGAAAAAGAGTAAATGAGGTCTGGGTCAGAATTTTATGTTCTCTGTGCGTGGAGCACGTGTGATATATATTTACAGGGGAGTTGGACCAAATGATGTACCTGGAGTAGATTTGTTCCTTCAACTGTTCGTCATTCATGGTTATGAAAGTTACTCTTGGTCACAAAGAGACCTGATACTGCCTCTTCTTTTACCTAAGAGGATGCTGAAGTCTATATAGGTGGTTTGATTATTCTGCTTTTTCTTGGCTTGTTTCTCCAGATCAATCCAGTGACAGGCCCTCGGGAAGGAGGGACCAAGGTGACCATCCGTGGGGAGAACCTGGGGCTGGAGTTCAGAGACATTGCATCTCACGTCAAAGTGGCTGGAGTGGAGTGCAAACCACTGGTGGAAGGGTACATCCCAGCAGAGCAGTAAGTTGAGTGTGTGGCAGACAGTGAGCCACAGCGCACCTAGTAACAGTAACATTGCTACCTGCAGGATCTTCTAAGCATTCCCATTCCAGCCAACCTTGGAAATGAGGAATGGGAGATGCCATTCCTTACAGCTCAAGAGCAAATAATCCACTTATTATTGTGTTTTGATGACATATTTAGATGATCTATTAAGTTATTCTCTGTTTGTCACATAACAGCCACCACGAGGGTGTTCAACTCCAGTGTAGGGAGGGAAGCAGTCCCAAGAAACAGGTTACCATGTGCAGGAGGGATCATTAACCTTACAGCTGCAAAGCTGTCCACCATGCAAGGCTACAGGATAAAGGGACCACTGGGGCTGCATCTCAGCCCAGCAGTAATCTATATATTTCAGTGAAGCTATGTTGATTTACACCAGCTAACATTTGTCTGATCAAGCGCCAGCAGCCAACAGCCACCACTCTTCAAAGAATGACTTAGTCCACACTTTGGACCTTGGATTGGAAAGAGGATGGACTAAGCCTACAGTCTATTCCCCAGCAGTGTGAGCCCTTTGCTCCAATTCCATCTTACCCAGACCACCAAACATCCCTCAAACCTTGCTTATGGATCATATTTTCTCCACAGGATAGTATGTGAGATGGGGGAGGCCAAGCCCAGCCAGCATGCTGGATTTGTGGAAATCTGTGTGGCTGAGTGCAAACCAGAGTTCATGGCCAGGTCTTCACAGCTCTACTACTTTATGGTAAGCTTCTGTGAGAAGTTCTTCCTAGCCCTGAAGGTCCCTGGTCACCTTTGTTGCACTTATCCATTGTCCTTGGCCATTATGTATATTCAGCCTCTGATCTTTTCACTGTGGTTCTGAGTGCAGCAAGTTGTTCTTCCCATTTCCTTTCAAAACCTTGTAATGAGCAAAAAATAACTTGCCTAATTAATGTTTTAACAATCTATTAATAGCTCAAATTAGTAATCCAGTTATAGTCACATACAGTCCAAATTAGTGCAGAAAATCCTCATTAATAGTTAAAAGTGCTGTAAAGGAAAGGAAAAAAGACAAAGGAGGGAAAAGAAAGTTAAAGGAAAAACTTCCCTATTCTCTGACTATTTCCAGATGTGATGCTTACCCTACCAGCAACTATCCAGGCCCTAAAATTCGTGTTCATGGTGGGGTTTGCTACAGGCTTGGGCAGAGGGGCTGGAAAATTGCCTGGAGGGAAAGGGCCGGAGGAGGTTGGTGAGAGTCAGCAGTGAACAGGAGGCAGCAGCATGCCGAGGGGGGCAAGAAGGCCAGTGGCATCCTAGCTGGGCTCAGCAGTGGAGTGGCAGCAGGCCCAGGGCAGTGCCCGTCCCCTGTGCTGGGCTGAGGGGCTGGAGCATGGTCAGAGCTGGGCACAGAGCTGGAGAAGGAGCTGGAGCACAAATGCTGTGGACTCTGGGAGTATTCAGCCTGGAGGAGACTGAGAGGAGACTTTCTTGCTCTCAGCAACTCCCTGACAGGAAGTTGTGGCTGGGGGAGTGTTGATCTCTTTTCCCAAATAACAAGTGATAGAATGAGAGAAAATACCCTCAAGTTGCACTAGGGAAAGCTTAAATTGTATACTGGGAACAATTTGTTCCTTAAAAGAGTTATCCAGTCCTGTGCCAGGCTACCCAGGGAGGTGGGGGAGTCCCCATCCCCAGAGGGATTCCAAAGCCATGGAGCTGTGGGACTGAGGGCCGTGGGTTAGTGATGGGCTTGGCATTGCTGGGGGAATGTTTGCAGTTGATGATCTTAAAGTTCTTTTCCAACATAAACAGTTCTATGACTCTATGACTCTTGCAAGGGAATTGAAGTTATTAACATCCCTGAGTGATTTGTTTTATGGTAAATGAACTGGCAATGGATGCAAACATCAGATATTCCACCTTGAGCTACAGAAATTCCTCTGTTCTGTGTATTTTCTACTGTCACTCAAGTGCTACGCTGATGGGGGGCAGAGAAACACCTTGAGAAACATCCCCCACTATGCAGACAGAAGGGCTCTTTCCAGGACATTACACTGCAGCGTGTCACCTTTGCTACTCTTGGAATCACTGTCCGGTTTTGATCAGCCGTGTCCGCCTGTGACAGCTTTTCCCTCTGCTTTACTGGCTTTCCAGCTGCCAGCTATCCCAACAGTGCATAAGCATGAAGTCAAACAAGGTTTTCTCTGCTGAATATCTTGATACCTTCATGCTGGACAGAAAAAAACTCACCCCTCCACACAGCTACTCTTCAAGCTGCCCATCACGTGCCCTCTCCTGTGTCCATCGCTTTCATAGCAGGAGCTGTGTTTGTTGGCGTGGTTTGGCTTCCTTCAATACCTCTGCCAGGAGAGTGGAGATGTTATTGTAGGCATCACAACAGGCCTTGGCACCCTGCACGATGGGTGGCAGCTTTAGGGAAGGAAGATGTTTGAAAACTAAGGGTGGGTACTGTGTGGGAGAGAAAAAGCCTCTGGAAAACTACCTTTTGAAGCAAAACAGGGTCAGATTTGGTCAACAGCTTCAGCCTTCCCTTTTCCTGCAAGAATAGGGAAAGATTGTATTTTGAACTAAGAGTATTTCCTTTCAGTGGTTTAAAAAGGCAGCAGCTCATTTCAGAGGCCTTAGAACAGCTCTTCTCCACACTTCTAACCAGAGCTTTGACATTCAAAATGCTGTTACTTGTTTTTAAGCTCATCCGTGATCAGAAATGCAAAGTGCACTAGAAAGTACAATGAGCCAAAGGGAAACAAATTTGGTTTCAGGCTGAAAGGAAATTTGTGATGATATAAAGGAACAGAGTTTTTAAAGTGTTATTAATTTTGTTGCTGTGATTATTGCCATGGTCTTTCAATTAAAGAAAAAAGAATTAAATAACTAGTTCCTTTCACTTCTCAAATCAATTATTGAAGCCAGTTTGCCTTCATTCTGGCCTTTGGATGAGAATATCATGGCTTAGTGCAAGTAGTGTGGGCTACTCTGACTGCATTCCTTTTGAGTCTGCTCCTAAAATCCTTCTCCCACAAGAGCATTTGCATTGGGTCTCCTTTACATCTTTTGCCTCATGCTGCTACTGTTAAACCTACAGAAAGGAAATCCAGGTGTCCAAGCTGAATGTGAGTCACATCTTGCTCTGTCCTGGTGCCTATGAGGAATGAAGTGGGAACCAAGGTCCTGACATGCACCACAAAGTCAGTTTAGACACAGCTATGGTCCCAGCTTAGAATCATAGAATCACAGCATGGTTTCAGCTGGAAGAGATCTGTAAGCTGATGGAGCCCAGCCTTTGTCCCAGCCCTATCACCCACCAGCCCATTTCTCTCAGTGCAACATCCACTTGGCTCTGAAACCCCTCCAGGGACAGTGACTCCAGCACCTCCAGGGGCAGCTCCTTCCAATGCCTGACAGCCCTNCTTTCCTAGCTTGGTTGCCTGCCTCTGGATCCTCTCCAGCACCAACATGTCCTTCTTGCAGAGAAGAACCCAGAACTGGACACAGTATTGGAGGTGCAGCCTCACCAAAGCCAAGTCCAGGGCAATGATCAGCTCCCTGCTCCTGCTGACAACACTGTTTCTGATGCAGGCCAGGATGCCCTTGGCCTTCTTGCCCACCTGGGCACGCTGCTGGCTCGTGCATGGAAAGTGCATGGCTCGTGCATGACAGCCCGTGCATGGAAAGTACTAGAGGAAGGTGAAGGGATGGAGAGCAGATGAAAGTAGGCAAGCTCCTAGAAAGCTCCTCACCTCATGGTCTCTGTCTGCTTCAGCCTATTAGAGATCCACCAGACCCCTTAGCATTTTCCACCATCTTTCACCAGCAAGGATATAGTAAATAGTCTGGAGGCTGAGCTGTACTGCAAACATGCTGTGCAATATTTATGAAGGCCACTGTGAATAATTAATGGTTTGTCACCACTTTGAAAACTCAGCCACAAACCCTCTGTAAGATTGCCATGAGACAGCAATGCTTTGCCAAGGAGCATTGCTGATGTAGTTCTGCTCTGTGAGGACCCTCAGAAGGGAATGGCTAGTTTATCTGCCACTGAGTAGAGGGGCAGACAGCACATCCAGGAGTAGGACAAGGGCTTTGGGTCTTTAATTCCAAGGTTCCTTTATGGTTTGTAAAGCAGATGCTGTTGCAGTGTTGTCACGTAGACTTTGTGCACCAAGCTGACTGTTCTCAACCCATTTTCTCCTGGATTGGGACACTTCTCACCTGTAGCCATCTGTAGCAATTTGCACTGGTAGGGATGACTATCAATAAAGCATTAAGGAGGAGTTGCCAGCAGAACTTGAGGTTATACTCTAAAACTACAGGAGCACTACATACTGAAGTGCATTTTTTTTGCATATAGATACTCTTCCTGCATCTTTCAGAGTAACAGCTATTAGAGAATACTTACAGAAAATGGCCAAAACAGTTTCCCAACCACCCTTGTCAAAACCAGTCAAGTTTAAACATGACAAGTGTCCAGCTCTAACAGATTTTCTTACAGAGCTGTGTGTCTGATTTTCATGTCCAGCCCTTTGTCCGGGCAGTAGCTGCATTTTGAAGAAAAGCAGAGTGGAAACCTTGCTGATGTTTTTCAAAATGATTAGCCAAAAGAGGACATGGAGAGCTCTGTGTGTGTGTGAAAGAAGTAGCTGTGGTGTGTGTCAGGTGGTTTTATCCACATGGATTAATGGTCTTCAAAGATCAATAAGATGACTGCTCATGTACCTGCTCACTCAGAGGAGCTGAGGAGAGCTTCAAGCATTTGTGTCATCACTCTTAAAGAGAAGGGGGGAGGGAAATAATCTTCATTTAAATGCATATAGTAGCTTTTCACTTGGGACTGAATGGAAAGTTTTTCTATTAAAATGCAAATGAAAGAATAAACTGTAACTCCAAATTTCTTCCTGAAAATGGATGTCTCCTCTCTGCATTGTGGTGACAGGGTGATCTGTGTGCACACTGAGTATTTTATCTTGATTTTGGGAAGAAGGGGAGAACAAGAAGGTAAGAACAAAGAGGTTTGAGATTTGGGGCACCTAAAGGAATTGTGCCCCCTTGTTTTGTATATATGAACATGATATGTTCATAGTATGTTATATTTGGAAAAGAGTCAGAAAATAAGAACAAAAGGATGTTCTTCTAGACAGGGCTCCTTTTGTGGCTGTAGGGGTTGTATGGTGGGTGTGTGGGAGAGATAAAACATGAGCTCAGATGCTCTGCTGATCTGTAGGGAAAAATCCTGTGAGCAGAGGGGAGGTTTTTAGCTGTTTCCCTGGAGCTGTACAGCAGGTTCTGCTCCCTTCTCAAATCAACAGGGTTTAATCTTTCCAAAAAACAGATCACTTTCATCATTTGTGTGAGCTCCATAGTTTGGTTGAGGAGAGGCTTCATTAGGATCCAATTAGTCAGTTCAAGACCTGGGTTATCTTGCAGAAGTGCCTTTGCTGATGGCAAAATGACACCTGAGCTGTGTCAAACTGGTGGAGATGGGAGATGATGATACCAGCTGCTTCTGGCCCAGAACTGACTTTGCAAGCACAGAGGATTTCTGAGTGGGTACAAGGGTAGGCTTGTTTTGGAAGGAGTGAGGAGAGCAGACTGGGGTTAGGTCTGAACTCATCAAATTTGGTATTTAAGCAAGGCGTCTATGATAGGGCTGTGTCATCCTAGGCTCCTCTATTGACTGGAAGATATGGTCATCTTCACAAGTCAAGCCTTGGGAGTACCACTAAAACTAGAGGGAAGGTACCTATGGTCTTCTGCCATGTTTTCACCACAGCCCTTTGCCTCCACAGACTCTGACACTCTCTGATCTCAAGCCAAAGCGGGGACCAGTGTCGGGTGGCACCCAGGTGACGATTACGGGCAACAACCTCAACGCAGGCAGCAATGTCATCGTGACCTTTGGGCGACAGCCCTGCCTCTTCTACAGGTACAGATGAATCCTTCCTACCATACATGCCAGACTGAGAGATGTGAGCAATTACAGCCAAGAGACTTCTCCTGCAGCCCAGACCACCCTGTCCCTCAAGTGCTTCTTTTGCCACGTCTATTCAGCAATGAGGCTTCTGGCATTCTGCTCTGTGTACAACCTTACTGGGGATGTGTCGGGGTGGGAGAATAGGATTTATTTCATTGTTTTGGTTGGTATTTGATGTTGGTTTTTTATTTCCATGGCCCCTTGTCAAATTTCACAGCAATTCTCCACGGTTTGCTGCTTGCTCTGGGAGTACATTGTTTAAAAGATTCATTTTCATGTCCCAGCTTTAGCAGACGTGACAAAACCTGACAATATCAGTTCTAAGTATTAAAACACCTCCCTTTTAGCCAGAATAGTCCTGTAGTGCTAAGGAAAAATGGATGATTTGCAACGTTTCAGCTCTGAGCTGGCTCCTGTTCAATTGCAGTTCAGAGAGGCTTAATGTCAGTGTTACCTGCTGAATGTTCCCTGATCCCTGTGAGAATGAGCCTGAATTCTGTTCCCAGGGGCTCCTGCAGCTCAAAACTACCCCATGTAACACATTTTGCTGCCAGTATCGGGGAGGCTGAAGATGAAGTTGGCACATTTCTCCCAGCCTGTCCTTGGCAGAAGAAGGGCTTGTTCACAGGAGACCTGGGACCACTGTCATGGGGCAATGCCCTTCCCTCTCCTGGCAATGGGGGATCACATTTGGCCGCCTGTCATGACTGTGGTGTGATTCAGCATCTCTAACTCAGGAGAGTGAAGTCACAGATTGTGATTTAAAAGGCCAAGTGGGAAGCACAGCTGCTGGGAAATTACTGAAGAAGCTGGGGAATTTTAGAAGGGATTGAGTGTGGTGTTTCAGGGGAATTTGGAGAGAACTTGGAAGAAGCAGTCAGTGAAAGTGAGTGTGGTGCTGCAAGGGAGGTGTACACCCTTGCTTTATCCTTTCTAGGGGTACAAGATAAGGCTGCATCAGAAATCACAGGACTGGGGAGATTGAGGATGTTTGGAGTCTGTTTTTTTACTCCTTAGGAAGATATAGGCCACTCCAAAATTCAGACCTGGATCATAAAATACTTCCCGCTATATTAGCACCTTCCATGCAAACAGCACTTAGCAAGACTTATAGTCCTAATGCAAAGCAAACTTTATTATCCCAGCCTGGAAAGCTGAGGTGCAAACCCCTCTTTATGAGCTGCTGTTGCATATGTCTGCAGGCAGGAAGGAAACATCCATCAAGTGTTTAATCACACAGAAATACTTCTGGAGAGAGGTCTGGTTTGGACTTCCCTTGGGGTTGGGTTTTCACTCTTGAGACCTGAGAAATGATGGCTCTTGTGGTTTCAAACCAGTGAAAAAGCAATGCCACTTCCTCAGATGGATGTGTCACACTATTTACAGTGTATTCCTGTAGCAGTGAGTTGCACCTCCTTACCGTGCAATAGGTTAAGGTCATAGGACAGAAGAGTAAGTGGCTGTGTTCTTTTTGGCACCATTTCTTTTGCAGCTATTACCACCTGGCTTATATTTACTTGCTTCTGCTCACAGGAGATCCACCAAGCACATTGTCTGTAACACCACGGCCTCAGATGAAGGCTTTGAGAAGGTGAAGGTGTCTGTGAGAGTGGACAAGGCTAAGATCCATCAGGAGTTGCAGTATGAATACGTAGAGGATCCAACCATCCTGAGGATCGAGCCTGAGTGGAGCATCTTCAGGTGAGCATCCCATGGACAGCTTGTATCACCTCCTATGGTTTATCTAATGCAGCACTGGTGTGTTCATATTGGCACTTGATTCATAAAAGTTCTTTCCAAGCATTTTGTTCACTAGGAAATAGATTTTCTTACCTCTTGGGAAGACTAAAAGACAGCAGTGCATTGTGCATTCATGGTAATAGGCTAGATGCTCAATGTGAGTTTTGTGCTCATGTGTACTCTGGGACAAAATTTCCTCAGAGTCTAATGAGAGATAGGCAGCAACAAGCTCCTTTCTCCAAACAAACTCTGTATGGTCCAAACCTAAATAATCCTGCACCCTGCCTTCCCTATTAGAACAAAGTTTCTTGGCTTAATATGGCAAAATCCAACTGCCAAGAAGCCTGCCTCGGAGACTTAGAGAATCATAGAATTACTTTGGTTGGAAATGACCTGTAAGATCATTGAATCCAACCCCTCACCTCACCCTGCCAAGCCCATCACTAATGCATGTGCCTCAGCACCTTAGCTCCATGGCTTTGCAATATCTCCAGGGATGGGGACTCTCCCACCTCCCTGGGCAGCCTAGCACAGGGGCTGATAACTCTCTTAGGGAAAAAAGTTCTGCCTTAGTTCCAGCCTAAACCTCCCCTGGGGCAACTTGAGGCTGATTCTTCCTGTCCTACCACTTATTACTTGGGAGAAGAGATGGACTCTCAGCTCACTGCAGCAGGCCTCCTGCCAGGGAGTTGCAGAGAGTGTTGCTGTCTCCCCTCAGCCTCCTCTTCTCCAGGCTGAACACTTCCATTCTCTCAGCCCCTCTTCACAGCACTTGTGCTCCAACTCTGGTACCCAGCTCTGGATACTCTCCAGCCCTTCAATCTCTCCTTCTATGATTCCATGCTTTGATTACAAAGGTAGGTGCAGCAAGTCTGTAACCTAGTTTTGAAGCTTTCTCTGCTTCTGCTCATGACTGTGGTTTAGGCCCCATTAGGCTGGATCCAAAGCTTTGCATGGCAGCAGGACCAGTCACTGATCTCTTGAACCTAGGCATAAATGTCAGAACTCTGCTTAGAGAAGCGAATCTGCCTTTGGTTTCAAAGCAGCAGTTTCTGCTTTTCCCACAGCTTTCATAGGCTTGCTGGTTTAGGACTAAGCATTGCTTGTTTGGCTGTGGTGTTTGAAAGCCCCAGGGCTGTCTCCTGAGATGAAACACAAAGGGAGCCCTGGTCTCTGCCCTATCAAACAGCCTTCCTTCTCATTAGGCATCCTTTTATCTCTTTGCCCCATTGATGCAGCTTTGGTGAATTCAGAGGGTTCACATGAAGGTGTCAGAGAGGAACATTTACCCTGCTTGTGGAAGGCATCAAAGCGATACCCCAATGCTCTCAGAAGCTTGCAGGAATGGCCTTGGGAAGAGAGAAATTGGTCATTAAATGCACTGGTATTTCCTTGAAAAGAAATCTTAGTCTTTCCTTGTTCATCCACATCAACTCTCTGCTTTCCTGTCAAACCAGACTGATGGGAGAATCTGGGGATTAGAAGCAGGGCTTGTAAATCCCTCCCAGTTCAGCTCCCATGCAGAAGATGTTTTCGCAGATCAATTAGTGCTTTTAATTACCAGGAGGGAATTTACTGATTTAGCCAGATTGAATCTTTGCACATTGAGCTGGAAGCTTTAGTGTTTGGATTTTCCATTTGGAGGTTTTATTTTCACTCAGAGTTCAGGTTATCAGTGAAATGAGAAAAGGCTTCACTCCCTCCCTTATTCAAGGGAGTTCAGGGCCAGTTAAAGGTCCAAGATTGACAGCCTAAGAGAGTGAATTCCCCTGTTATCCCTAGGAAAGTTGCAGCATGGGGTCCTTCTTCTGCGAAACCTCAGGTCTGGGAAGTGATAAGTTCTCCAGAGCCCGTTTGCTTCTTGGTTTCTCTACTGAAGCTGCCAACAAGAGACAAAGAAGCAGCCAAAGAGAAGTCTTTGCCCAACTTAAAGGTGCAGAGAGTCTGCATCCTGTTGCTTGCTGCATTGAATTCCACCTCCCAGCGTAAAGGAAATTAAGATGAGATACTTGTTTAATAGGCATCAGCTTCCTTGAAGGATGTGTAGCTGCTGGGGTGGATGACTGAGACTCCATCTGTCTTATCATTCAGGTACAACCTCTGCCCTTTGCTCTCTTTAGTGTCTCTGAAGTCAGAAAGCATCCAGGCATTAGCAAGTGCCTAATTTTAACCAGACTTAACCCATTTTTGTTGTCCTTCACTTACAAATCACTCCAAAGGTGCATAACCTTGGAGGAGGGTGCAAAGAGAGAAAATGCAAAATCTAAGCTTACTGCTGCGCTTCAGAGTGTTTGGGACAGTTTTAAGCATTATAACTATCAGCTGTGAAGCTCTTTCCAGCAGAACATAATGGAGAGAAGAATTAGAGTAAGATCTCCACACAGAGCTGAATGGGTGTGCAGCCAACTCTGGTCCAGAGAATCAAGCAAGAAGTAAGTTAATGGAGATGCGTGGATGTGGAGAGAGAGTGAGGAGGGAGGCAGTATATTTGTTATACGGTATGATTCATTACAGCAAATCCAATGTGCTTCTCTGATTCATCACTCCTGGCTGCAGGGCTAAGCTCTTTTGCAGGATAGATGATTGCTACTAAACCAGCTTTGCAAAATTAGTGAATGAATGTGCCGAGCTTGGCTTAAAACCTTCTCAAGTGCCATTTTCCAAGACAATAAAGAAGAGATTACTGCTAATTTACTCCCATAGCCCCCAAAAATATGTGTCACACTGGGCTGGCAGGCAAATACAATTTTATGAGGCTCCATTAATACTTTTGATCTGGATTTGATTTGAGTTATGTCCAGCAATTATCTCAATCTGCAGACAGAAAATGATGCTCAGAGCTTTTGGGACAATAAGGAGTTAATTTAAGAAAGCGCGTAGTCTTGGCAACTCTGATTTTTTTTTTCCTGTGCAGCAGCATTTCTCAGGGCTCTGATCTGACCTGCTGGTGAAGTGGCCAGGCATTCATCTGCAGACTCCAAAGGCAATGGCTGGTGGTTTTTCATGCAAAGGAAAGCAACAGTTGTATTTGCTCGATTTACAAGTCCGAGAGGGTTTGGGGGTGATTTTGTGCCTTCAACAAACACAACTGCTTTGGCTTTTTTGTTGTTGTTGTTTCAGAGAAAAGGCCTCTCTCTCTCTGATCTGGTGCTTAATAACTGTGCTCTGAGTTTCCAAACCAAACAGGGGATTTTTAACACGTGGGTTTAAAACTGTGTGCACAGACTCGAGTGATTAAATGAAAGGATTTGGGTCTATATACACACACTCATGTATCCGTATGGATAGCCTGACCAGCCAGGCTGAACAGAGAGCTTTGGCTAAGACTCAGGTTAAAAAGGGACAGTTTATGACCTTTGGAAGAAGGAGCAGGTGACTCAGGAGGACTACAAGGATGTCATGAGGTTATAAAGGGAGGAAATGAGAAGAGGCAAAGCCCAGCTAAAACATAACCTGACTTCTGCCATAGAAGGCTATAAAAGTATTTCTATAATATACATTAGCAACAAAAGGAGAATCTCCATCCTTTATTGGGTGTGAACAGGGGCAAAGGAGAAGGAAAATGCTGAGGTATTTAATCCCTTCCTTGACTCTGTCTTTAATGACTCTATCTGAAATGAAAGACAAGGATGGGGAGCAGAATGAAGCCCCCATAATCCAAAAGGAAGGCTCTTCAGAGGGCCTTGGCCAGGCTGGATCCATGGGCCGAGGGCAATGAGATGAGACAACCCAGTTTGCCAAGTCAAATGCTGGCTTGGATGCTGTGTGGAAAACTGTCAGGAGGGCTGGGTCCAGAGAGTGTTGGGAAATACAGTTAAAATGAGTTGGTGGCTGGTCAGCAGTGTGTTCCCCAGGGCTTAGTGTTGGGGGCTGTTCTGGTTAACATCTTTATCAGTGATATGGATGAAGGGATCGAGGGCACCTTCAGTCAGTTTGCAGATGACACCAAGCTGGGTGGGAGTTTAGATGTTTTTGAGGGCAGGAAGGGGCTGCAGAGGGCCCTGGCCAGGCTAGATTTGTGCCCCAGGGCAATAGGATGAGGTAGAACAAGGGCAAGTGCTGAGTCCTACCCTTGGGTCNGAATGGGGGTGTTGAGGCTGGAGCAGAGGAGGCTGACGGAATACCTTCTTCGTATGGAGCACATAAAAGATTCAACAAAAATACAACAGCCTTTCTAGGTTGAATCAGCAGAGATTCATAGTAGTTAATAAGAATAAAGATTAGAAAGGGTCACAGCCAAAAAACCCAGAAGGACCAGCACAGTGGAGAAAGAGTAATTTGGTTTGTACACTTCTCTTCTGGTTTCCAGTGAGTGAGCTGTCCCTGGGTGACCTCAGGAATGCTTAATATGAAGGTAAATTTTTGGGAGAGGGTGTTTTTGTCTGTAAGGCAGGGAAAGGGAGGTCTCCTGTAAGTGCATCTATGACTTTAGAAGAGATTCCTGTGTGTTCAAGAAGACTCAACCATCCAAGCGTTTTGCCATTATGGAGATAGCAAAATGTGGTTTTGCCCCTTAAAATTTCCCACTAGAAATTTCCCATCACAGCTGATGAATTTCAGAGAGCAAAAAAAGTGAGATACTCTGGAAAACTTGAGGTCAGATATTGTCCTAACCATGGATCAGTCTGTCGAGGTATGAAAGACCACAAGGAACCTCTCAGAAAAGTGTCACAGGAGCAGCTACTGAATGATAGATTGTGAGAATTCTCTTGGCCAGAGCTCATGCCTCCTGACCTAAAATTTACAGGCTTCTTGGTCACACAGGCTGTATTTAAAGTAGTGAAAAATGCAAGCATGAATAACTCCTATCCATACCACCTATGACCTTTCTTCCTTCAAAGGTAGTTTAACTTCATCTGTCCTGCTTCTTGGGAGTGCTTCCTGCCTTGAACCATAGCCAGGCATTGCCTGGGGTACTGCTAACAGCTTCTCAGCAGCTATGGCCAGCAATCAGTGTTTGAGTTAGTGTCCTGGGCTTTCAGTTTATTGGTGTGGGTGTAACTAGAGGGGCTGGAGCACAGGCCCAGCTAGCTGTGGCCAGCTCACTGGAACCTGATAGATAGGCTACTGAGCACAGATGGATAATTGCATTCCTTCCTACTCATCCCATCTGATTAATAATGGAAGATAAATGAGGAACATGGGAAACAAAGGTCAGAACTGAAGGAGATCTGTTGACCAACCCAGGCCTCTTCCTTACAGTGTTTATTCTCCAATGTTTTCTTATTCATAATGTACTTGATTTGTCTTTCATGTATATATAGATTTACCTGGAGGCAGGAAAGGGATTCTGAGCTTTCTTTTCCCCATCCCACCAATTTCCACATGGCCTGCCATTCTCAGCAGAGAGCTCCAGGAAACAAATTGCATCTTGGACAGTTTCCAAGAGGAATTAGGGAGGAAAGTACTGAAACCGATGAGAGGACTCCCCATGCTGGGAAAGCCTCTGGGATGGGACTATCTGTTGATGGCATTTCCTCATCCTGCCCTGCCTGTGTGAGCCCTGTCAGCTGCAGGTTCTCCTTTCTCAGATAACTCTTCCCCATTCAGCCCTTGCATCCCATTGCCTCCATCCCAGCTCTGCAAAGGAAGAGTAATACTGGTTTGTTTTGGGATGGCCAAAGTTGTCTATGGTGAACTCTTCCCTTGAGAATGATATTCAAAGCCAAGCAGTGGGAATGATACGTAGGAATGCTCCTTTACAGTTTCCTTCCTCCCTCCCCAAAGTCCCACAAACAGCACTTCTGGCTGCAGCTGGAAGAGGCAAGGGAAAGGAAAGAAGGTTGTTTTTGAAAGCTTTATCTTTCTGGTGACACTTATCGCAGGGAATAAGGGTTCCATCTACATCTCTCCATTTTAAACTGGGATGAAAGATATTATAAAAGCAAGAAAATCTACCAAACATAAGGTACTGGCTCCTATGAATTGCCCTTCTCAGGAAATCAGGTCTTGCCTGAGCAAAGGGATATGGTGACTGGAAATCTTCATTTTGCTTCATTTTGATCTAACACACACAGAAGAACTTATCTGCTCTGGATCACCAAATGGACACAAACAAATGCCTTATCTGGCTGAAGACTTTATCTCTGTTTCTTCTAGATGCTGCAGGACCAAGTTCCTGGCAGCACTGAAGTGGATTCGCTGAGGTGACTGTCTTGTAGAATCATAGAATCATTTCAGGGTGATGTTTTTATAGCAGGTTAAATATGCAAGATGAAACTACAACCCTAAACTGAGGTAGCACTGAATCCTCAACAGCTGATTGCACAGGACAGTATCTATTTGGGGCTCCTTTGCTTGAGGGGTATAGGAGATACACACTGTGGACGATTCTGAAGAGCCTCTGTTTGTTTTCCCACACTTCTCACTACTGAAGCTTGTGATTGCAAAGTCCTAACAATGAAAAACACCCAGATACTGTTTATGTGATGGTTTTAGCAAGCATGTTGGTTTTACTTCTTTCTCACCTTATGAATGAATGAATAATTATTTGCTTTGTTTTCATTCTCCTCCCTATGGGACTAGGAGATGTCATCAGGCACTTTGCAATCATCATTTAAGGAATACAGATCACCAATTGCTGGTGCAATAAGTCCTGATGTCTATTAGCTAGGTTCATGCACTTCTTTCATTTCTCTTCTAGTGGCAACACACCCATTGCAGTGTGGGGAACTCACCTAGACCTGATCCAAAACCCTCAGATCCGGGCAAAGCACGGTGGAAAGGAACATGTCAACGTGAGTATGGCTGCTGAGCTGGGGATGACAGGAGGGCACACGTCCGAGGTGGTGAGAGGAGCTGGCTAACAACTCTGGAGGTTGAAATCTCCAATGTCATCCAGAAAAGAGAGGCTGACTTGCTTTTAAATAGATCACCCCATCCTCTTTCCATAAAGGAGCACTGGACCAAAGAGGGAAGAGAGTGGCATAATGAAAGGTCAGTCAGCTCCTGAGCCTATTTCTTCTGCTGGCTCAAGCATACCCGTGCTCTCTTTTGACCCATGTACAACCATTTATCAGCCAGCCAGAAGGTCTGAACTTGACATCAGCATTCTGGGATCAGAGGGGACTGTGAGTAATACTCTTTGGTGCTACTGTGTTCGTTCCCTGGGCTGATTGGCATGCTGCAAGACTGTATTCAGGTTTAACCAGCTAGATTTACAGCCTAATTCAAATCTCAGTGACCACTGAGGAATCAGAATCAACTCAAAGGAGACCAGCAGAACTCTACCAAGGTCTGGGAGGACAATTCACTTGGAAGGATCCAGTTATATGTAGCTGCTGGTATAGTTTAGCACAATTTACTAATTAATTCTGCATGAATTAGGAGATTCAGGAGCAGGAAGCATCTGCTGATAACTACAGTGGGTTGGAGGATGTGGCCATGGAATAGCATCAGAAAAGATGAGCACTTCCTGGGACAAAGTGTGAAAGAGCATCCTAGAAGAAGATTATTCAGATTTTAAGATTAATCCATGGACTTTCCACCCAATGTTCTCAAAGCACTTTGTGGGTATTGAAATAACCTACTGCCACATAAGCAATGGTGAAACTGTGGTAGGTGCAAAAAGAAAATGAAACAACAGGGGGTAGATTGATTTGTATTTGCAGTTTGCAGATTGAGACACCTACATTTTGGTCTCCTCCCAGCTCTGCTGTGAACCAGCATCTCCCTTCATAAAGCCAAATCCAAAGCAATATTGTTACCTCTCGCACCTCTCCAGATTCAGGAAATATCTGTTGAGGTTGTTTTCTGGGTCTGATGTGGATCTTGACTGGCAATCTTCCAGTCCTTCATGGACTGTGGGAAAATCCTGGTCTGACTCATGATCAATATTCATAGGTAAGTTGTGGTAACATGTTCTATTTCCTGGTATAGTACAGTCAATCACTTACCTAGCTGTCCTGCAGATTTAGAAGCCTGCATGACTTCTTCTTACTCTTCCAGCAGACTCCAGCTCTTGCCTGACACAGTGGACTCAAACAACCCTGCCATTGTGCAGATGATGAAGCCTGTTCATTATCTCAAACATACTCATGCAGAACTGTCAGGTTTATGCTGGAAAGTACTCTGGTGCCTTTTCTTCCTTGTAAGAACTGTTACAGCAAAGAATATCTGACTTACTTTACAGTATGAAACTGGCTGGTGCAGGTCACTTATCTCTCTGTTTATCCCGGCCAAAGCAATATTAACACTTGAGCTATGCTAGCTGTGATAATGAGTGTACTCTCAGTGCTGGAGGTATCAGAGTAGTTTGGAGAAGGTTCTCATCTTAAGCACAGCTGGGATCCCATGGAGTTTGTGCTGTTTCCCCACAGAGCCTGATGCTTCCTGTGATGCAGGATGCATTGTGTTAGCAACTACAACATAGAAAGATGAAGGCTCAGCTCCTGAAAGACAACCAGATGTTTAAAATTGGAGTCAGGATAAAATGCCTTTCACAATCTATTACTTAATTCTCAAATACACAAAAGCAGCAGGTTTTTAGCAGGGCTGGAAGCCAATTTCAGGGTCTTCTGAGACCTACCCCACTGTTTTCTCCACTCCAGTTTCCTGGGTTTCATTTCACGTAACTTGAGGTTCAAACAGGAATACTGGCCATAATCACTGGACACAGTTCAAGAGTGATCCCCAGAGTGTGACAGCTAATTGCAGAGTGCTACTGAGGCTTTGACTAGTCTCTGTTGCACTAAAAAAACCCCAAACCCACAAACAAACCAACCAATCAAAAGGAGGAACTTTCTATTTCTGGAAGCAAATAAGGTTAGGGGAAGATACTGACACTGACAGCTCCAGAGGCTGAGCTGCCTTGGACAAGAGGCATAGGATGCCCAATTGTAGTGCAAAGAGCTCCACACACCTGCCCCAGCAAAGCTTCACTAATCCTTTGCCAGCCTTGATTGTGTGAACACTATGGGGTATGTTTTGGAGCATTGGAGCACCAGCCTGTCTGATGATAACCAAGGAGGTCTGCTCCTCCCTGGCCTCTGGCAGTAGGTAGGATGGAATTTCCCTGGAAGGTATCTGTGCATCCAGAAGGCTGGAGGCATTTTCTATAAACTCTCCTTCTGTTGGATTTCTTTCTCTAGAACTGTGAGGTGCAGAACAGCACAGAGATGACCTGCCAGGCTCCAGCACTGGCTGTTGACCCCAATCACCAGTCTGAGCTCGCAGAACGTCCAGAAGAGTTTGGCTTCATTCTTGATAACGTGCAGTCCCTGCTGATTCTCAACAAAACCAACTTCACCTACTACCCAAATCCCATCTTTGAGGTTTTCAATCCCTCTGGCATCCTGGAGCTGAAGCCTGGAAGTCCCATCATACTGAAGGTGAGATGGGGACCAAGGATGGGATGAGGAAGGACAAACACATGCTGCCTATTGCCTCTGTGTGTCTGCCAGCACCTCACAATGTCATCCTAATGGCATCCCAGAAATTTCCTTCACTTATTGCACCTACTATATCGCACCATATCAGAGTCACCATCTGCAAACACAAACCACTGCTCAGCATCTGCCAATATCCACAGCTAAAAAATCTAAACTCCTGCTACAGCTACTTGTGTGCAGCCTAAATTTGTACCTGCTGCTGTTCACCACAGGGGAACATTTTCTACTACTGCAACAGGGCTGGCAATTAAATACCCCAAACCATTTGTTGATTTGATTTTCAAAATCTTCCTCTCACCCCTGGTTAAATCCTACACCAGTCCTTTGTCATCTCTTTACTCTGGGCAGCCATACAGTGAAGGATTGTTCTGACAGAACATTTGCATGTCAGCATTTGTAAGTGGTGCATGTGCAAAGAAAGAGTTGTGCTTGTTGCATGGTTGGAAAGGGACCTGTTTTACTGGCCTGAGCATGTTTTGGGAACATTTGTTTGTGCAAGAATTAAATGCAACATTTTCCAGAGAGAAAGGAACAGACCAGGCTGATTTTACTGGGGATAGCCTGCAGCCATCCATGCTGTCCTCTGCATGGATGAGGATTCTATATTGTCTTTTCCTCTCCGTGTTAGCTGATGGTGAACCATAAATTTCAAGTGAGATGTTAAAACTTGTGTCACAGGAGCAAACCAGAGGTGGAAGGCAAGCTCTTTCTTGATGTACTTTTCCTTTTGGGGGGTGGTGATGTGCTTTTCTCTCTAGGGCAAGAACCTGATCCCACCTGTGGCAGGAGGGAATGCCAAACTGAACTACACCGTTCTGGTTGGTGAGAAGCCCTGTGCAGTGACTGTATCAGATGTGCAGCTACTGTGTGAGTCCCCAAACCTCATTGGACGGCACAAAGTGATGGTAAGTGATGCTTAAACCTCAACTATTCCTCCCTGAATGGATTGAGAGGGCACACCAATGCTGAAGAGCTGGCAGAGATCTCCCAGGACTTTGCATTACCATTTGTCTTCTGTAGACCCACAAACATCAGAGCCTCTCCTTGATTTAATATCCCTATCAAGAGTAATTTGAAGAGTAGATGAGTAACTTGGAGATCTTTATGGTCAGTGAGAAACCTTTCATAATGAAGACCCATTAGGAAAGTTCTCTTCTGTGTTTGTACTGTCTGTGTGAACCCTAGATCCCCATGTCAGTTTGCATATGTAACATCTTTTCAACATGCTTCATTATTACTCCCCTTGGCTTGTCCTAAAGTGCTTTACAATGGCATACTTTGTTAACTTCAACAGTTAACTTACATGCTGGTGGCTAAAAGTTCCCTTTATGTCTGAGAAAAAAACAACCAAAGCAGGATGTGGACAATAATGTGGCTGGACTTGGAGTTTTCTACCATCTGTGCAACTTAATATGCTCCTGCATACCCTTCCTGGAACCTGTGAAAAATGGACTTAGTGATTACATCAGAGGGAGCATCTCTCTCTCTCACCATTGATTTATTCACTTGTTCTTTATTTTCCTCTCAGTAATTTGCATTCCTCAGTGCTGCTGGTGATAAACAGCACATCAGCAAACTCATCTGACTTTTACTGAGCACTGGGTGGAAACACACCAAAAGCTAATAACTGACATCAGACATGCAGATGATCCATGTTTCTCAGTCCTTATGATCTCTCTCTTACCCTCCTAAAGCTGTAATTGTCACATATTGGATTATTTAAATGCAGTGAGACTTACAGAGGTTGATGGAGACAACACTGCACAGCTCTTGAAAAGGATATTTTTTTCTGGGGACTTTTAGTATATGGAGTTTATAGAGATCATTTTGGGTCTGGTTTGTGATTGCTGCTGGGAGACCTCATACCGGCTACTTAACTTCTCTGTGCCAAAGTTTGTCATCTGGAAAATAGAGGTAATAATCCTTTTCAGCCATGCAAATATACCATGTCTCTCAATTCATTGTAAAGCACATTAAGACACTCCAAAAGGAGCAATAAAGAAGAGAGAGATTTTCTCTGGGTGAATACCAAAGCTTTTGAACAAGGCAATATATGTTCCCTGTCATTTTCATGAATGTAATTAAACATATGGTTAGTCTGAGATGGACAAAGCCCATCCTAGGGAGAGAAAACTCAAAGTCAGGTGAGCAATAATCAACCCCTGGGGATCAAGGAGGATGAATATTTGATCAGGCCTTACTAATTGGCAAGACTCTCCTGCTCCTGGAGATTGAGACAGCCATGGAGAAAAAAGTGATACTTTTTTGAGGATGATGATCAAACAAGAGATGCTGCTGGAAGCAGGAAAATCATCACATTGAGGCCTGTTAAGGAGCATCAGTATTAGGGGCAAGTTACAGAGCTATCTTGCAAGTGCCAACACTGAAGCAATGCTTTGACAGTGTCTGGGCTGGGAACCAAATACAGAAGCTCACCTGTGATGGAAGGCATTGCTCAAGGATGGACTTTGCATCTGGAACTTAACAGGGGGACAGTTGGGCTGGGAAATTCCTCCTCCAGCATGGCACAGCACCTCTGCGGCTTGAGTTGGTACAAAATATATCCCCACATTTGACATGAATGTCACTGATGGTCAGGATAACTGACAGGTAGCTCTTCCAGATCCTTCTTCTGCTTCTGTCGATGATTTACTGTATGACCTTGAGTAAATTGCTGAACAAACTCTTTCTTGCAAAATCAGGTGGCCTAGATCTGAGAGGGGACCATGGGAGTGAATCAAGCATTGCAACTCTGAGATTACTTCTGAGGGAAGGAACAAGGGACAGTGTCACACATTGATGTCAACGTGTTTTTTATCTAGTTCAGCTATCTTTTATACAACAACAAAGTTAAACATTTGAAAAAGAAAGAACTAAACGGCCTGACCAATGGTTAAAAAAGATTGACTAAAACTCAGAGGCAGGTTCATTGCCAAGGAAAAGAAAAGGACATGAGGAAGAACCATGAGTTACTATGTTGGAGAAGGTCTGCAGTAAGGAAGTGGAGAGTATTTGACGGTTTCTAGCATCTAATGTAACCACTTACACATTGAAAGTCACACTGGGCTCTTTGTACAGTGAATGGAGAGATGACCAAATATAGCAATTGAAGTTCATGGCACAATTCATCTCATCCTAAAGTGGATACTTACATTTGGCCAGGGCAAACTTGCACTAGGAAAGAAACTACCACAGTCAAGTTTTGCACAACAGGAACAATTGAACTGGTACAAGGGGTTCCCAAGGCTTTACTGGAGAAAGATGGGCTCTGCCATAGTGACATTTAGAACCAATTCATCATTAATAAGCTTAACAGGTGACCAAACTGTTGTTTGGTAGAAGGTATAAATAGCTTCCTTCAGAAACACTCTGCAGTCCAAGAAATAAATTAGGGCTATATCTACATATTTACTTGTTTGTCTTTTAAATGCTCACAGTAATAATCCAAACTTACAGGCTTTTCTTCTTCAAGAGATAGATTCCCTCAGGTCATGGCAGTTTGACTTGTGGACTGTGAGACCTTCCCAGAGTTGAAACAATCTTTAGAGAGGAATGCATTGGGGCTACCTTTGTTAGACACCTACCTCTAGAAATCTAGATCCCCTTATAGTTATTGTAGAGAAATGGGAACTTTCACTGCATAAAAAGTCTCATCCTAGTGTCAAAGCAGGTGTCAAAAGCAGCTCGCATAAATCACATTCTGAAAGTGGTTTTTTTTCTCTGTATTGACTCTGAAAGCTTGCTGTAATGTCTAACTCAGATGTTCACCTGGAATGTTTGGTGAGAAGGATCCCACCCATGGAGACAAGCTGTTCTGCAAGCTTTAAGGACAGATCTGCACTGGGAATTGGGATGGGGTTGTTTGATTCTAGTCTCAGACTCCTTGAATGGACTCATCTGACTGCTAGGCTTGGAGGAAAAGGGCCACTGACAGAAACAGAACATGAAACACAATGAATCTAGTTATTGATCCACTGTGACAGAAAGGGAATTGAGCAAGCTGGAGAGCAAATTTTTTTCTAGGAGGGTTTTAAATGGTGGTCTAGAGCAAAAGGCAACAGCTTTCAGTGCATATTAGCATGTGAGTTTGGCTGTGTGTCTTCTCAGCTGAGCATGCCAATACTAAACTTCTTCCTTATACAGGCTTTCTAAGTGGGTTGGACCATGCATCTTGAAATAGGAGGGAAAAATAGTGCTGCTTTGTTCCTTGGCTGCTGAAAATGCTCTACAAGTCATCGATCTCCTGATGTAGGAAACCTTAAAACCTTAAAATTCTATTAGCTGGTCAGATAAGCTCATTGTGAACATTGTTAACTTTCTAGAGTCCATCCCAAAATGGCATGAGAAGATCTTGTGGATGGAAAGTAAACATTTCTAGACATTCAATTTTGTCCTGTCCAAGATGTAAGGGTTACAGCTATGTGGCTTTGGCCAAGGACCACTGCAGAACAGCCTACAGCTGGTGCTAAAGCAAACCAGGCATCTTCTCAGAGGTTGTAACTGAGGCCAGAATAATTCCTAGGAGACAATGGGGTCACAGAGATTCACACAATCCCAGGAAGTGTTGTGATGATGAGGACTGACAACAACTGGGAAGCTTGTTGTTAATTCTTAGCTGCCTGTTGTGTAGTCTCTTCTGCTGACTCCATCCCTTCCTCCTTGGCCAAGCTTCTTCCTCTTGCAACCTAAAGAGGAAAGCTGATATGTCCCTGAGCTGAGGCATGCAGAGCAAGCTGGAGAGATAGACTAATTAACTGAGAGCCAGTGGGATGAAGGACAAGGCTCACAAGGAGAGTGGGATGTGGGGGATGCCTTCACAAGCTACTGTAGGAGCTGGAAAGGTGAGAGTGAGCTCTTCATAAAGGAGAAAAAAAAAAGGTTCATTTACTTTCTGCTGTGATCCCAGTTGCAATGAGAGGGAAAAGCACAAGGCCCTGGAGTCTTGGCTGCATTTCTGCAGTGCAGCAAGATTTATGCTTTGTGCAGGGGCTACTGTGCCTCTCTGTGACAAAGTTCAGCTGGAGTGAAGTGATAGGGCCGACCACCATGTCATGATCCTTCAAACTCTTTGAATGGCATTTTCTTAGCATTATGTTGATCTAGAACCAGCGTTCCCCTATCACAACACAGTCCTAGAAACCTTCTTTTTATACCTCAGGATAAACAGAAGTGCTTTTCCCCCTGCCACTCAAACTCATTCTACTCTACATATAGCCTGGAATAACCTTGTAGTAGCCTTGAGCAAGTAGTATCATGTGAGATTCCTGCTAGGAGCAATGTTTCTGCCATAAAAATGTGCTCCTAACATAGCTGCTTCAGCAGAGCATTTTGTTGGGCTTGCAGCAGTACTACTTGCAGGGTTTCTTTCTGGTTTTCAAAAGGCCCTCACACAGCAGCTTGTTCCACAGGCTGGCAGCAGCCCTGAGAACATTTTGGGAGTGGATGGAAAACAGAAAGCTGTGATCAGTTTCCTGTTCCACTGGTGAGCATCTTCAGTTCCTCTGCCAACATATGCCTAGGAGACAGGCTGTAAAGAGCATGGATCAGGCTCTGTGTTTGGTGGTTGGGTTTGTTTGGTGTTTTTTCTCACATCCCAGTAGCTTCTAGGTACAAGTTTCTCCAGTCAAAGAAGAGTCAAAAGCAAATTGTGACTCTGACTTCTGCATTCCCACTTTACTGGCTGCTGCTGTGCTAATTGTCTGCATCAGATATTCCCTGTGTGGATTCTGAGATGAAGTGACATCAAGGCAGTCCAACACAACATAGCCCTTCAGGACAAGGAGTGAAAAACTCAGAATGAAAAACCCAGAACGAAGCCCAAACTGGTATGCAGCCAGGACACTGGGACTAGTGACATTTGTCTCACCACAAGTCCTTTGTTGGTTGGGCTTATGATCACTCTGTCAACAGAAGTGCTTCTATATGACATTACAGGTGGTTTTAAACTATTCTCTATCCAAGTACTTCAAGATCCATTTAGCCTGGGGGACAAGGGAAGGTCACCATTCTGCCTTAGGCAGGGAGTTGAGGAAGTTTTCCAGCGTTCCTGCTTGTTCAACAATCTCAATGCAATTCTCTCCTGCTTCCCCTCTAGGCTCGTGTAGGAGGGATGGAGTTCTCCCCAGGGATGGTCTACATCTCTCCAGACAGCCCCCTCAGCTTGCCAGCCATTGTCAGTATAGCAGTGGCTGGTGGCCTGCTCATCATCTTCATCGTGGCCGTGTTGATTGCCTACAAGCGCAAATCCAGAGAAAGCGACCTCACCCTCAAACGTCTGCAGATGCAGATGGACAACCTGGAGTCCAGGGTGGCACTGGAGTGCAAGGAAGGTAGGATGAACTCCAGAAGGGAGTGAAAGGAGGTTCTCTTCCCTCTTTGCTCTGCCTTGCTGAGGCTTCATCTGGAGTCCTGTGTCTAGTTCTGGGCTCCCCAGCTCAAGAGAGACAGGGAAATGTTGGAGAGAGGCCAGTGCAGGGCCACCAAGACGCTCCAGGGACTGGAACATCTTCCTGATGAGAAAAGATTGTTGGACCTGGGGCTGTTCAGCCCGGAGAAGAGGAGACTGAGAGGGGATCTCTTTGACACTTAGAAGTATTGAAAAGGTGGATGGCAAGAGGATGGGGTGACATATTTTCTGTTGTCTCAAATGACAAGACAAGGGGTAAAGGACAAAAGCTGGAACACAAAAAGTTTCACTTAAACATAAGGAAAAACTACTTTAGTGTTCAGATGAGAAAGCCTTGGCCCATGCTGCCCAGGGAGAGTGTGAAGGCTCCTTCTTGGGAGGTTTCCAAACCCACCTGGACGTGTTCCTGTGCCTCCTGAGCCAGGGGAACCTGCTAATGCAAGATGGTTGCACTAGTTGATCTCTAGACATCCTTTCCATAGATCCATTCTGTGATTCTATGATTCTCTGACGAGGAAGAAAGGCTGACACTGTGTCAGTGTTGATAGAAGAGAGGTATCGAGCCACAAAGCCTTGAGACAAAATATCACAGGCAAAGTAGTGTTGAACTCCATGTGTATGGCTCAATCCTGGATCTAAACTGACTTTGCCTATTTTCCCTGAGTCCAGTCTTTCTCCACTCCATCCTTATTGTATTTCCCAGCTCATAGCCAAGAGATCCTTGGCATGTGGCCCTAGGGAAAAACTGTGCTATAGGAAAAATGAGACTGCTCTTTTCCACCTTCACAGAATCACAGAATCTCAAGTGTTGGAAGGGACCTCGAAAGCTCATCCAGTGCAACCCCCTTGCCAGAGTAGGACTACTTAGAGTAGGGCACACAGGAACTCATCCAGCTGGGTTTGGGATGTCTCCAGAGAAGGAGACTCCACAGCCCATCTGAGCAGCCCCTTCCAGTGCTCCCTCACCTCAACAGGGAAGAAATTCTTCCGTTTCTTTGGAACCTCTTTTATTGCAGTTTGTCCCCATTGCCCCTTGTCCTATCATTGGCCATCACTGAGCACAGCCTGGCTCCAGCCTCCTCACACTCATCCTTTATGGATTTGTAAACATAAATGAGGTCACTCCTCAGTCTCCTTTTCTCCAAGCTCCAGAGCCTCAGCTCCTTCAGCCTTTCATCTCAAGGCAGATGCTCCACTCCCTTCAGCATCTTGGTGGCCCTGCACTGAACTCTTTCCAGCAGCTCCCTGTCCTTCTGGAACTGAGGGGCCCAGAACTGGACACAATATTCTAGCTGTGGTCTCCCTAGGGCAGAGGAGAGGGAGAGGAGAACCTCTCTCCACCTACTGCCTACAGCCCTTCTAACCCACCCCAGGATGCCATTGGCCTTCTTGGGCATGAGGGCACGTTGCTGGCTCATGCTCATCCTGCTGCCCACCAGCACCCCCAGCTCCCTTTCCCCTTTCCTGCTCTCTAGCAGTTCATTCCCCAGCCTGTGCTAGTACCTGGGGTGATTCTGTCCCAGATGCCAGACTCTACACTTGCCCTTGTTGAATTCCATTAGATTTCTCTCTGCCCAACCCTCCAGCCTGTCCCTTCTCTCCTTGTACCTTTGTCTCGCTCACATGGGTCTGAGAATCTATCATGGTGAATGAGATCAGGACTCATTGCTACCTGAGTGATTCTTTTATTGTCTTCAGCCTTTGCAGAGCTGCAGACAGATATTCACGAGCTGACCAGTGATCTGGATGGAGCTGGGATCCCTTTCCTGGATTACCGAACCTACACTATGAGGGTGCTTTTCCCTGGCATTGAAGATCATCCAGTTCTGAGGGATCTGGAGGTAAGGAATCAACATCTCCTGCTTCTGGCTCCTCTCATGACTCCCTTTTCTGTCCTGAATGCAAGAGGTGTTGTGTCAGTGATGGGGATGTGTTGGCTTACAATGCTTTGTCCTATCAGAGACAAAACAGCACCACATCAAAAGTCCAAGTTGAAAGGAGAAGATGATTTCTGCTATCTTAGATCTTAAATTCTGTTTGATTATTGGCAAGAGCCTCATAGATCTGTGTGCTTTAGGTATTAAGCTTCTTCTTGATCTTCAACCTGCTAGAGTTTGTGTTTTAGAGTGGATTTTTAGTTACAGCTGTGCAGGGGCCAGGAAAGAAAGCTGTATGGCAAAGCAGCAGACTTGCCTGTGTCATTCCAGCTTTGCATGATACTCACATTAGAGGCCTTTTTGTAGTGACAAAACCTATAAAAATAAGCTGCAGTCACTGAAAGAGTTTTGTCTTTGCTGCCTTCTCTGATTTGCATTAAGGTCAAAAAAGCACAGGATCACTCTACTCATACAATGCTCCTTCACCTCAGCTCTCCAGATCATAGTGGTGGGAGGGAACAGGCTGCCCAGAGGGGTTGTGGAGTCTCCTTCCTTGGAGGTCTTCAAGTCCCACCTGGACATGTTCCTATCCCACCTGATCTAAGTGAACCTGCTTCTGCAGGGTTGTTGGACTGGATATTCTCTAAAGGTCCCTTCCAACCCCTACCATTCTATGATTCTATGATTCTATGACAGCAAGATGTTGCCCATCACTGTTGGGGTCTGCACACAGCCTGTGTTACCTCACTGCTGACAATGAGTTTGGTGGGACCTCAGGTGAGATCTCCCTATGTTGCAAAACAGCTTCAGGCTGGCAGGCTCTGGCTATAGGGATACCTGGGCCAGAGAAGCAGGGATACATCAGGGCCAAGGCCAGGGAGGCTTCTGACTGAACTCTCTGTAAAGTCTTTGGCAAGATCTAAGCTTCAGAGAGGCTCTGGCACGGGCTAATGAGATTGCTGGAGGCCAAGACTGGGACAGTTGGCAAAAAGGAGGAGCAGGAGCTAGTGAAGGCAACATTGTGCCTGGCTGGCTGTGTAATCAGAGGTGCCTGCTTGTCTCAGGAGAACCCAAATTTATCAAACTGTATGGAGAGAACCATTAAAACACCTGATCTATCAGTAGGAAGGACTCATGGGATTGGGTAGAAGACTGAGTTACACATTGACTGCTGCCTTTGGGGTGCAGGTAGAGTGGCCTCGAGCTGCTTTCCCTCAGGAGGAACAGCTCAGCAGCTTCAACAAATGAGCACAGGAGAGAAGGGGTGATAAATCTCTCTCACACATATGCATACACACAAACACTTTCATTATACCCACAGCCAGTGTCAATCCCTGTATTGATTAACCTCATCCAGCTGACCACAGGGTAGCATCTGGCCGTTATAGAGATTTTAGCATGGATGCTCCCATATGTAGGAGACACATACAGAGAGACACAGAGCTCATGTTTCAATCTGCCGCCTTTGATTTCTTCTTCCTGCTATTGCATTCACTTCTTTTCCTCCCTTAATCCTCTCTAAAGTTACAAGAGCTCTTTCAGTATCAAAATCTTCAGCTACCACCATACCAGGGAAGGCAGTTGCCATTCTGCTCCCTTCTGTGTAGCACCTAGAAGGAGATGCTACTTATTGCAAAAGGCTCCAGCAGTGAGCAGGACTTAGTTATTTTCAGTTCATTTGCTAATTAACTGCTTCCAGATGCAGCACAAAATACTTTTCTCCTTATTTTTTGTTTTAATTCTCTCTAATAACCTGGGGATAGACAATATTAAATGTTCAAGCAAGTGAGTTAAAAGCAATTACTGGCAGGTTGGGTGGCAGTGGTTGGTTGGTTGGTTGGTTGGTTGGTGGGTTGGTTGTCTCAAGCTATTTACTGAGTGATTTATTTGCTGGATGCAAAAAGAATTAAGAGCTCTAATTTCCAGAATGAAAAAGTAATGACTCTTTAAGGGGCCTTGCAGTTCTTGGTTGTTAAACATGTCAACTTATATTTGATTAAAGTGCCAAATCTGGTTGGTTATTGCTACATGTTTGTCTCAGTGACATATGTTGAGTTGGTTGAGCTCCCATGGAAGCTGGAGACAGCTTCCAAGGGCTGGGACAGCTTCAGCAGCATAGAAGAATGAGTCTGGAGATCTCTGTTTAGGTTTCATCTTCACCTAGAGCCAGAAGGACTGTAAAGGATAAAGACAACTGTAGACTGTGGAGTCCTGAGTCCAGTGTTAAGGTCTCAATTGTTCTATATAAAAAATAGTTCATTAACCTCTCATAGATGAGAAATATATTGAGGATGTATCAGTCTCTGTCTCCAAAACATATCACCTCTCAAGCTCAGGGGTCCTAGTGCAGTGGGACTTAGGGTGTCCTCTCAAACTAGGTTCATCTTCCAAGTTTGTCAAGACCAAGATCAAGCTGCATGATCACCATCTCAGCCACTGCCTCACTGCATCTCTTCTTGTCCTCAAAACATATCCCTAGGCTCTCCTTCCCATTTGGTTTGACTACAATGAAAATACAACATGGTATGGTTCCACATTTAGGCACTAGTAATCTCTTTCTGAAGTAATGTTCAGAGAGGGAAAGAGAAGATTGGAAAATAATCATCTGGCTTTGCCTAGGAGGTCTCTTAGGCTTCCTAATCATTAGGTGATGTATGGACTCTCTTCATTTTACTGGACTACCCTGTGATGCAGAAGGAAGGACTCACCCGCCCACTAGATACAAGCTTGGATTTTTTTCATTATCTCTTCTCTTTGAAGCAGCTTTTTACTGTTTTCATAGAACCAGAGAATAGTTGGAAGGAACCTCCAAAGCTTGTCCAGTCTAAACCCCTGCTAAAGCAGGTTCCCCTCAATCAGGGGGTACAGGAACGTGTCCAGGTGGGTTTGGAAACCTACCGAGAAGGAGCCTGCGCCAGGGCTCCCTTATCTCAACAGTAAATAAGTTTTTCTTTATGCTTAAGTGGAACTTTTTGTGTTCCAGCCTATTTTCCCTGTCTCAGAGCTGGTTCCTGCTTGATATCAAAGTGAGGAGGGATGTCAAAGTGAGGATCTTCATGGATGAGAGAGGCAGCGAATGGCGTGTGACCTGTTTGGGGAGGTCCAGCATTGTGTAGTGAGGGAAAGGTCTAAACTCTCTTTCTTCTTGTGCAGGTCCCTGGCTATAGGCAGGAACGAGTGGAGAAAGGCCTGAAGCTCTTTGCCCAGCTCATCAACAACAAGGTTTTCCTGCTGTCCTTCATCCGTACACTGGAGTCCCAGCGCAGCTTCTCCATGCGAGACCGCGGCAACGTGGCCTCGCTCATCATGACGGTGCTGCAGAGCAAGCTGGAGTATGCCACTGATGTCCTCAAACAGCTCTTGGCTGACCTCATAGACAAAAATCTGGAGAGCAAGAACCACCCCAAGCTGCTGCTGCGGAGGTGAGGATGCCTGGGGCAGGAGGGAACGGGGCTGGGCAGACCCCACTGTGCCCCACTGTCTGACAGAAGTGTGCTGATCATCTTTGGAAGAAAGAGGCAGATGTACTCAGATTTTGTTTGTGCAGCAGGGTATGAAATCAGGGTAGTATACAGCCATGGTTCATATAACCCCCTAAGGATAGCATGGAGCTGTTCGTAGAGAGGGTTAAATAAGGCAAGTAGGGCTGAATGAAGACTGAATCGCCCCTTTTTGTTTTCCTGCTCATTTAAAACTCCCTGACAGAGCATTTCTTGTCTTCACGAACTATCCTGTTCCTCCTAGAACCCTCTCTGCAATTCCTTCCCTTTCAACAAACCTATCTGTCAATCCTGCTCCATCTCCTCCCTAACTAAAGAGTGGTCAATGATTAAAAGTTACAGAACTAAACTACCTCTGGATTTTAATGTGGACCTTCCAGAAAGCTTGGTAAGGGCAGCAAGAGGATGATGAGCTCTAGAGGTCCTTTCCAATCCCCACCATTCTGTGAAGAGCCCATGCTTCCTAATCCTTATTTTGGGCTCTTTGTGGGCTTAAAATGTTTATTTATGCTTATACTTCCCTTTAACCTGAAAAGTCCTATTGCACTGTGTAGCACTCAGCACTGTAGCATCTCATGGAACAGGCTGTACTGTACCCTTAGTATGTAAAAGTCATCTGCTACTGTCTCCTGCCTGGGACATGAATTGCCCTGCTTTGTTTCTCGTTCATGGGTTAAGCACAGGCACATGGAGAGTCTTCTTGAGCTGCATTGTGACATCTCCTGTCTTGCCCTGAGCCATGGTGTTGAGAGCTTATTGAAGCCAGTAGAAGAGCTGAGCAGGACAACACAACTGCTTTCATATAGGGCACGGGACTGGATTGATCCTTCTTGGACATGCCCAAGGTCTAAACTCCACAGTTCTTTTGGAATCTTCAAATTAGAAATCTACTGCTCTGTAGTTTTCCCTGGCAAGGGAAATGCCTCCTCCTCTCCTTTTAGGATCACTCTCACCTCCTCTTCACTGTCTGACTGACCCAACCTTTCTGATTCAAGGAGCCAAAATAAGATCAGGGCAAGTCTTCTGGAGATGAATGACCTTTGCCACTGCCCAAAGCCAACTTTGAGGAGCCCTCAGCTGATTGCAATGGATGGCCCTGGAAAGGAAGAGGTCTTTGGTGCCTACTGGGAGTCTTTTCAACTGGCACATAGCCCATGATGGAGAAGCAGCAAAAAAAGGACCAGAAGGCTCTTTCTGGCATTCAGGGCAGCAATGCCAAGGGAAGAGACTGCACTTTTGATGTCAGTTGGCTCCTTGAGGTGATTTAAGCCCTACAGCCTAGTAGTGACCTCGCTCCAGCTTTCTTCTCTGTGTTTCTTCTCTGATGCTGGATGAAAATACCCCTTCTCATTGTCTCCTCCCTTCCTTTTCTCCTTTTTCTTTCTTTTTCTCTTTCTCTTCTTTGCTTGTTCATTCCTGCCTCATCCTCAGCATAGCATTTTTCCCCTTTCTCCTTCTTCTAGCCCTTTTCTAACTCTAGACCTCTTCTTGGAAATGAAACATGACCTTTGGAAGGAGAGGCATTGAACAAAGAAGGCACCTCCACTGTTCAGGACTCTGAAAACACAAGGAGAAGTCATAAATGTGGTTTGTGCTCTGAGATGGAGGCCCTCACCACCAGCACTGAGTCTGCTGCTGAACATGTGAATAGCTCAGTGCCTTGGGTCAGTTGTTGGTGTGAGGTCCTCAGACAATTATTTGGAGCAGCTGGATTCAACTTGATGCTGCTTCTCCCTCCCTGTGAGTCTGTGGATGGAATGGAATATTCCACCACTTTTCTGCACTGTTGGTTTCGTGGGCATTTGACAGGGGGAAGCAGTTGGCTGGAATGATATTCCCACCTCACCCATGTCGTGTTTATCCCCTTGAACATCTACAGCCTCAAAGAGATTGAAGTTGTCAGGGCAGAGAGCAACAGCACAGTGAGATTCCAGTTCTTTTTTCTCATGATAATGTCAAGTTTGCACCATGTGATGGCTCCCATTTGTCACACTATGGAGCATCAGAAAGAACAATCTTCTGGGCAACATTCCTTTCCAGGAGCACAGACCATAATAAAGATGGAGATTGCTGCAACTGAATATCATACCATGACCAATGGAAGACAGAAGCCAGGTGGTAGCTGGGACAAGGAAGACACTACTTCATCCTTGCAGAGACTCTGGCTTTCTTCTTGAGCAACACCAGTGCGTGTCCTGGAGCCAACACAGGTTTATCCTGTGCTCCTGGTGCCCACACTTTTACAGATCTGAGTCAATCCCTCTGTAGGAGAAGTTCACCCTGAAGACTCGAGATGGATTTCTGTTTGGTTGAGAACAAGAGTGCTCAAGGGCAGAAGGATGAGCTCTGAATATGCCACGTGGCACATGGAAGAGTATAACCACTCCCAGTTGCCAGGGAGATAGTGCAGATAACTATTCTCTGGTGATTTAGAACTGTCTTAAGTATTTATATAGCCTACTTGTCACATGCCCTAACTCCGAGCTCCTCATATTTGATGAGTTTATCCCTCCCTGAGCTCCTTTGAGAAGGTTCCCTGAAACGTTGTCATCTCCCTTTCATTGATGGAGAAACTGAGAAACAGACACACAGAGGCTTCCCTAGTCACAGTAGAATCAACAGGGCAGTAAGGGTTTGCCTGCAAGATGCAAGGAAGATGGACAGTGTTTAGGTTAGCCCTATGACTGACTCATTAACAATTGGATTTGTTTTCTTCCTGGCACGTTTTAGGACAGAGTCCGTGGCTGAGAAAATGCTAACCAACTGGTTCACCTTCCTTCTGTACAAGTTCCTCAAGGTAAGAGGAGCAGCATGGCTGGGTAAACAGCTGCTTTAATACACTACTTTTTGATGAGGTTTAGTTGGGGCTTGGCTACCTACATAATGGGAAAGAGGGACATTTGCTTAGAGAGGAAGCCTGTTGGTCTTACACCTGTGCAGAGGTGAGATCTAAGGGTCAGTGCTGAAATGTTAAGTATTTCAGAGCCTAATGGAGACCTGTATTGAAAATGCTATCCTTTTGTAGCAGACTCAAGTCTCCATCACATGGTCACTCTTCTTTTCAGTGCACAGTGGCTGGAGATCTTCTCCCATCTCAAATCAGAGGGAGGCCTAGTATGCCTCCATCATACTTATCTGCTTTACACACACTATAACCAGATCCCTGATTAGTTTAATTTAGGCCTATCTTGGCATTAGGCTGTCTCAAGTCTGCCCTGGGCATGGCCATGCACCCTCTGAGTACAGAGAACTGAATGCAACACACCATATAAACCTGACTGCTACATCCATAACCCAACATAAACTGAGGCTGGTACTGCTTTGCATCCCAGTGGGAGGTAGCTTTGGCTTTGCCGGACACTCAGCAAAAGAGTGAAGGGACAGGAGACATTTCCTGTACCTTCTTGTTCCTCCTTGGGATGCTGTCTCTTGAAATTAGAGTCTTTCAGCCTTTGAGACCTGCCACTGACTGATGGGTGATGGCAGTTTCCTTTTGGGAACCCACATTGAGCCTCAAACATGTTAATTACTGAGGCACCAAACTCAGAGCCAGCCTTTTTGGAAGGACCTCTGCATGTTTTTGGAGGATTCTGCACCTTTCTCCCACTACCAATACAGTTGCTGGACATTCTTACACCTTATAGCCCCGTTTGGACAGAATAACAACCCTCTGCTTGGCAATTCAAGGCTTTACAAATCAGTCCCATTCCCCTGAGCCTTCTCTAGGCACAATCAGTCCAAAGATGAACACAAGGGAAAGTTTTGAAGGTCCCTGGAAGGTAATTTCTGTGACTTCAGTATCAGATTCCTGCTTTCAGCTGAAAGGAAAGGATATAAGGAGGTGACTCTCTAAAGAGCTGCTTTTATAATAGGCTTTTTTCACCCCACTCAGCTACTTGTCTTCTTGCCTTAGCCTGAACAGAGGCCTGATAAGGGCAAGAGACAGGCACACAGAAGCAATATGCTGCTGGAAGATAAGCTAATTAAGTGGGAGACAGGTGTAGGGACTGAGAAAGGGACCACTTTGCTTGAGATTATTAACTTGTTTTTGCTGGGATTTACACCAGGAGAAAATGACCTCTCTGGTTGAGTGGGGACACACTGAAAGAGGAGAGGGCAAAGTGGGGAGGAGGGGAGGAAGGATGGAGAGATGAAGGGGAAGGGAGGCAATAGAAGAAAGCACAAGGAGAGGTGCCTGGCAGAGAAATTACAGAGGGAGGGCAGCAAGGGAGAGGAGGCTAGGAAAAGTATGGGAGGAGGAGTGAAGTGAGTGCAAATGAGGGGAAGGAAGTGTGCTGTCCCTGCCTGTGGGCTGCTTATTGCTGTCCTGTGCCGGGCCCCACGTATCTGACATCACTGATGCAACTGTAGAGATCCACGGGCACATCTGCCTTGGGTCCTGGCTCTGCTCCTGTCTGAGCAACCTTGTTTTTATCCAGCATGAGAGTGCTTGGGGAGACTGTGGACTCTGCCCTGACACCCACGATGAGGTACCAGCAGTCCACTTCCCTTACAGACCTGTCTCCAGGTCCCCTGGGATTTATCCCACCACTTGCTCCAGTGCAAAGCTCTGACCTGATGACAATCACTTGAACAGCTCCTACCAGGCTCTACTAACCCCAGCACCATCAGGGAGCACTGACACCTTTGTCTCATGACAAGACACTTGAGAGAGCTGGTTGCAGTGTGTAGAAGTGGAGGGTCACTTTTATTCCTGGGCTGTATGGAACAGATGGGTTCCCACTGATGCATCTGTCTGGACTGGTTGGGGATGGCAAGCCATGGCAATCATTGAGCTCTTATACAGATTGTGTCCTCACCTCTGCTTCTCCTGTTTCACCTCATGCTTCTCTCTTACCCTTGCAGGAGTGTGCTGGTGAACCTCTTTTCTCCCTTTTCTGTGCCATCAAGCAGCAGATGGAGAAAGGCCCCATTGACTCGATCACTGGGGAGGCCCGGTACTCCTTGAGTGAGGACAAGCTCATCCGGCAGCAGATTGATTACAAGACACTGGTGAGTGCTCTGAATACACCTTTCTAGGGGCTTGTCCAGTCTCTTCTAGCAAAAGGGGAGTTAGAGGAAAGAAGCCAGTGACAGGCATGCTGACACACAGCAGGGTAACACTGATGAACACTGACTAGTCACATCACCTAACACAGCAATGTTGCAAAGGTATCTGCTTCCAAGTTACTCTCATTGTGCCCTGACCCATGCCCAAACCATGTCCAGCTCTCCAAAGGTGTTGCCTGTTCTCTGACAGCATCTGCACTCGTTGCAGGGTAGGCTGGTAGTGCCAGTCCTTTTATCACTGGTTGGATTAGGCAAGGTCTGGAAGCACTAGAAGAGAAATGTGAACTGGTGAGGTATCATCTGCAGTGCTGTGGCCAGTGCTGGGCTGCTCAGCTGCAGAGAGACAGGGAAGTGCTGGAGAGAGGCCAGGGCAGGGCTGCTGAGATGCTGAGGGGATGGAACATGTCTGTGTGGAGGAAAGGCTAAGGGACCTGGGGCTTTTCAGCCTGAAGAAGAGTGAGGGGAGACCTTATCAATGCTGATAAATATCTATAGGGCAGATGTCAAGAGGCTGGGGCCACTCTTTGCTCTGTGGTGGCCAGTGACAGGATAAGGGGTAAGGGGCACAGACTGGGACACAAAAGTTCCACTGGCACAGGAGAAATTCCTGTGGTGCTGAGGTGAGGGAGCCCTGGCCCAGGCTGCCCAGGGAGGGCGTGGAGGCTCCTTCTCAGGAGATTTCCAGACCCACCTGGATACGTTGCTGTGCCTCCTGATTGAGAGGAACCTGCTTTAGCAGATTGGGCTCGTGTGCTCTAGAGGTCTCTTCCAACCCTCACCATTCTGTGATTCTAATTCTGTCAGAAATATGCCAGTGAGCCTGGAGACCATACCTCTGGGCAATATACTCTGTTCTGTTGGATAAAATGCTTCCTTGTATCTACCTCATTCCCCTGGAGTGTTACTTGCCCTTCCAATATCACTTTGATTTGGAACTCAAATGTAACAAGTCTTCCTACAGCATAAAAGTAGGGCTGTCACTGCAAGTTGGAACCACCTTGAGCTTTAAGAGGAGAATGGTCATGGTGGAATTTCTTCCTCTTCACTATTAGGTCTCCCCAGGGGTATTTTCTTCTCCCCTCTCCCCATCACTTGCTTCCTTCTCCCTTGTCCCCAACACCAGTGGCAGAGCTGCCCTGTGCCCAGCCTGGGCACACAAAGGGCTGGTGTTTACTGGGCATTGTTTGCCCAGGACAACAGCCCTTGGCCATGTGGGGTAACTCCAGCACTGAACTCAGGTAGGCTGGGCTTCAGGCTGTAGGCCATGAGACACTTGTGGTCACAGGGATGCCCAGCTCAAGGCTACAACAAGCCCAGAGACATCCTGAGACTCATCCAGAGTGCAGAGCCACTGTCAGTTTTATGAGGCTATATTGCAAGGATCTTCTATAGAATAATCTTCACCAGAAAAAAAAAGAAAAGAAACCAAACAAAAGTGTTTTCCCAATGAAGATTTCAGCATCAAGAAATATATCAGAGGCACAGAGTGGAGGAACCTATTAGATCTTCTCTAGAGCTAATGCAGCCATTCCTCTTGAGCAAGCACAAGTCAAAGAAAAATGAATGTGATTTAAAGATTTCAAGGCAAAGAGAATTAATCCCTGTCACTGAGCCATTTGCTTCAAAATGCAATTGTCTGCATAGTGGAAGATACACATTGTGTATGTCCAGCTTTAGCTTCTACTCTGAGATTATACCCTCTTCCAACTTGATTAAAGAGCATCAATTACAGAGCATTAGATATCTCTCCTTAGTGTAAGTGCTTGTGAGCCTTCTTTTTTTCCCCTGGATAAACTAACTCCACAGAGCTTCAAAGTCTCTGTGAGATACTTTCTAAGTCTTCTTCATTGTATTTGTTCTCAGGAATCTCCAACCTCAAATTTCAGGATGGTCAGGAGATGCTCTAAATCTATCAGATAATTTTCTTTGCACCTTCTGTTGAGGGATGTTCATCTCACCTACCTTCAGCTGGCTCTGAGAGCTGTGTCCAATCCATGTTAGCACCTTGACCTGTCTTAAATCTTAGCTCAGGTGGGCTGACTCTAGAAGTCTCTGCTTTTCTTCAGTAACTGCAGCCAAGAGCTGAGCTTTGATTGAATCTGAGAGGGTAGACTTGATTCTTCAGTAAGATCACAACTTCATTTTGCATCTTAAAGACAGGACTTTCCTATGAAATCAGCTGCACCGTGGCTCTTTTCTATCACATGTGGCTGTCCAGCAGTTGGGAGGCCTGATCTGACACTGAGAGAGTGAACCAAAGGAAGAGGAATGCAGGCACAGAGCGATCACTTTCACCGAAGGAAATCCCTCCGATCCCTTCAGGCTTGATATAAAGCAGCCAGCAAAGGGTAGTAATTATACATCAGCCTGAACAAAGCTCTCCTCCGTTCGCTGTGTGTCGTTTGATGTTAATCAGCTCTCCCTCTTACATCTCAAGAGCAGACAAATATATCCTGATAGGAATCTCAGCAGATTTACAGAGATCAGCTTGGGTGAGAGAGATTAAGCAGCAGCAGAATATGAATAGGGTTGTTCCTCCTTTCTGCTCCTCTTTATTTCTGTTTTACTCTGTCCTTCCTCTACCTTCCTCAAGCAGCCTGTCGTCTGTTATTAAAACACTTCCACTAATGAAATAAAGCAAGAAATGATTCATGATGTGTAATGTGGGAATTCCCTCAGGGTCTCCTACTCTGTGCCAAGTGCACTTGGTTGCCACTGTGAGCTTTGCAGTGTGTGTGTGGCTCAGCTTCATCGGTTCGTTCACGTTTCACGAGTGCTCAGAGACTGCTTGGCTGAGTTAAATCACAATTCCAAGCAGTGGGGCACATGGAAACAGGATGGTGAGTGTCATTATATCAGGAAGACAAGGCCAGGGTTTCTCTTTGGAAAGCATAAATTCTTTGGTCTTCATTAATCACGAGCAAACCTTTTAAGTCATAGTTTCGAATACGGTTTGAGGGAAAAGCAGATCCAAAGAAGTTGACTTATCCAGGACGGGGAAAGAAAAGAAGACAGAGCACTTTCAGACATCTGGAATTACTGATTTTGCAATGCACACCTCGTTCAGTACATGTAGATTGTTTCAGTCTCATTTCTTTGGAAACCAGATAGCTTTGATTTGCTGTCTGCCATGTCCTACAGATCTCTAAGGATGCAGCCTCAATGTCCCAGGGTTTTTGCAGCCTATAAAAAACTCAGTACTTACAAGGGATTTTTCCATACAGTAGAAACTAAGCTAGTTACAGATGTGATTTGCTGTAATAAACATGTTGCAACTAAGCAGTAAGTCTTCTCCCAAGCATTATACCTCAGAGAAACACCCTCTTGTGTTAATGTCTTTGCAGGCAGTCACCACTCATCATCTCTAGTCTGCAGTGTTATTAGAAACCCAGCTAGATTGTTCCATCTATGAAAGACAGGAAAATCTCATCCCTGCTGACTTCCACTTGCCTTTGTTAGAATCCATGCTTCTGTAACCAAACCAGGATCCAGATGCAAAAACCTCTCTCCTTGCTGCCACTGCTCCCCTGTCACTGGGAGCTGAAAGACCATCCATCTTCTTCATCAGCTTCATTTTTGTTGATGCAAATAGTGCAGGGGTAGAAAAGAGCCCAATGTGTTTTGGAAGCTGGCAAGAGTATTGGCTGATTAGTGTTCGGGGGTGGTAGGTGAGAGCTGCCCAGTGCATCTGGAGCAATGCATCTGGAGCAATGGCAAGCTCTGTATGGTCCCTGCACATCTCAGCACCTTCAGATATGAGATCCTAATCGGATCATCTCTCCTGACAAGATATTCCAGATGGATAAAGGTACTTTCAGCTGCCTTTGGTTAAAGCTTCTCAGGGAATTTTGATGGCAGGGAGGAATTCACTTCCAAGATATGAGAAGGGTATGCTTGGCTTTTTGGGAATCCTTCTCCTCCTTGTTTGCTGCCAAATCTCACTGTACACTTGCCCTCTTGAACCTTCCTTAGCATGATCTAGGAGGGAGACAAAGATATCTGTCCCTGGGACAGAAACTGGAAGGACATCCTGGTCTCAAGGCAGCCCACTCAAGCACTACAGAGAACTCAGAGCCAGTGTGGATGTATGAGTGGTCCCAAGCTGTGCCTTTATTATTCAAATGCCAGCAATCTGTAGTGGAGATCAGAGCTTAGCTGTGGTAAGCATTGTGTGTATACCTACATTTAGAGACAGCTCACAGCTGGAAGAGCTGGCAGACAGAAAAAACACAAGTCCAAGGACGTAGAAAAAGTCAATAAACACAAATCCAGTGAGATGACATGCCCCAAGATCACACACAGTCTGCAGGGCTCACAGAGATTACTACTCTGCTTGCTCCCAGCCCCACATCTTTTCATGTTGACCATACAACTGCCACTGTCCTTATGCTATGCTGAGACTGACCTCAACACATGACAGAAGAGCGATGCTAGGTGCTGGTGTCCTCTCAGTGGCAAAACATTCAGCATCTTCTTGAGTGACACTGAATTCTCCTCTTCATCCACCTCACTAGCTCTGCCCCACAGGGCTCAAAGGCAGGTGGTTAGGTTCCAAAGAAATGCAAGGAAGGATTTTTTCCCTGTGGAGGTGAGGTAGCACTGGCAGGGGCTGCCCTGATGGACTGTGGAATCTCCTTCTCTGGACACATTCCAAACCCAGCTGGATGAGTGCCCGTGTGACCTATTCTAGGTAGTCCTACTCTGGCAGGGGTGTTGCTCTGGCTGAGCTTTCCTGGTCCCTTCCAATCCTTGAGATTTTGTGATTCTGTGGAAGGTGATGCAGCAGTAGCAGTGAACACTTTCAGGAGATTAGCATCACAAGACTTCCCTCAGAGTGACTAATCATGTAGGAGCAACTCACAGGCCATCTCAGGGATCTCTTCCCCACCACTTGACATCCAAGTCTGTGTTGACATAGCTAAATAGCACTGCAGGAGCAGTAGGATGGGTTCCCTGTCTTACAGTGGTTCTTATGAGGACAGCTCTGGCTGGAAACACAGGGCAAACCTGACTCTTCTAGCAAGGGTGGAGCAACTGAACTCTGCTAAATCAATTAAGACAATGCTTAGATATTTTTTCTCCTGGCTATTCCCTACCAGGGACAATCTATAGAAGCTTGAGGTGACAACAGAGGAAACTCTTAGATACATCCCCACAGAAGTGGTGGGAATCTCTTTCTCCATTGCAAAAACTTTGTTATAATTAGGAGTTTCAGTCTGTTAGAAGGGGAGATTTTCAATCTGTGGTGTAAGGATGACTTCTATAGGGCCCAAGACAATGTCCAAAGCACAGCCTTTTAGCCATTCTATACACAGATGCACCTTGCAAAATTCCTCAAGTAGAGAGAAATGTTCAGTGCTCCACAAGACAACAGTTGGAAAACCCCAACAGAGAGCTGGTGTGAAGCCTGAGGCATATATGTCAAAGCCACTGTGCTCTGAGAAGGGTGTTGGTTTCTATAAGCAATGCTTGATTTCCCTAAAATGTTGAAAAGAGCCTCTTGACTGTCATTGGAACAAACATGCTGGAGTTCAGGGGTCTGCACATACCACCAGCTACCTTAAACTATGCTCAAAGCCACTGAAAGCAAATTTCTCCCTTTGAAATGTTTCCCTTCCTGCCCCTTCTTCTTCCCAGCTGAGCTGGTCAAGAAGAAAGGATGGACTACTGTAGTCAGGGCAGAACTGAACATGGCTGACCCAGGCAGAGGTTTCTTGCCCCTTTGCAAAGTTGGCACCCTGTGAAATTCAAGGACAACCAAGTTATAAGAGTAAATAATTGTCGGCTTCCAGCTGGATGATGTTCCACATGGCATGGTGGGTACTGGTGTGGTGGCCACTAGTCAACACTGGCAAGAGGCGTTGGGTCTTCTGGACCAGATATTGGCCTGGCAGGGTAGCCAAAATTATTTTAAAGAGCACTAAGTGCCTTCATATGTGGAACTGAAGTGTTTGCATCAGCGATGAATGACACCAAGATGCTCAGGGCATTGGAGCATCTTCCTTCTGAGGAAAGGCTGTGAGACCTGGGGCTGTTTAGTCTGGAGAAGAGGAGACTGAGGGGGGATCTCATTCCTAGTTACAAATATCTCACTGGTGGGTGTCAGGAGGTTGGGACATCCCTTTTTTCTATGATATCTAGCGACAGGACAAGGGGTGATGGGATGAAGCTGGAACACAAAATATTCCATTTACACATAAGGAAAAACTATTTCAGTGTTTGAGTGAGGGAGACCCTGGCCCAGGCTGCCCAGGGAGGGTGTGGAGGCTCCTTCCTTGGAGGGCTTCAAGACTCACCTGGACTCACAAGTGAGACCTGCTTCTGCAAGGTGGTTGATCTCTAAAGGTCCTTTCCAACCCCTGCCATTCTATGACTCTATGATACCACAGAGGTTGCTGTGACTGGCTCATTTCACCTGAGCTGAGCTCATATCACTGAGAGAGACTTATAGAGTAGCTTGGTCTCCTGAACCATGTGTGACCCCCATAGCACTCTCAAAAGAGCTGCTCTAGCCTGCCATCACTGTTTCATTTCCCTACAGATGTGCAATGGGAATGGGCCAACTAATAACCTCCACACTGGTTGCATTTCAGCTGTGCTTTTTCTGTATGCATAGCTCTGTGATCCTGTGAGATGAAAGGTGCCACGGAGCTGTAAATCCTAACCATTGTTATTATTATCTGAATTGATGCTTCTTCAATACTCCTGGAAGTGACATACAAATAATAGCATTATGATCTAATCAATATCTCCTATTTACATCTCCCCTTTCATCCAGAAAGATCACAGAGCTCTTTGTAAGCAATATCTTCACAAGTCCCTCAGAGCTGAACGTGACAGCAGCAAAGGGAGCCTGGTGAGACAGTGTATAATTATATTGATACAATTTCACCCAGTTTCAAGCCGGTTTGAGGTCCTATTGCATCTTAGTAGGTTCAGATGGAAAGTGATGGAGAGTCCAGTACCTATGGCATACTATAGAAGGGAATTGACAGTAAAGGTAGGATTTGTCTAAGGGACCAAAACTAACATGCCTGCACTTGTAAAAGTGGCATAGGAACATTTAATAACTCTATTTGGCCAGGAGCATCACTGAACACTCCTACCAGGTACAAAGCTGTGCCAAGTTTGTAAATGTTTATGGACTTCACACTGCTGTAACCAGAAGAGAGTAGAATGCTCGACAGAGCCATGGCAGCAGGCAGTTTGCTGCTAACACTGTGTGTTTAAGGTGTCCCTTCCTCACTACCTCATATGTTTTGCATTTACTCTTGGGCAGAGTCTTTGGAGAAACTGATATTGTCCTTCTTAGAAATGAGAGGCCTCTCTGGCCTAATTGACAATATTCTTCTGAGAGGGTTTAGGTCTGTACCTTGGCTGTGCAGAAGATGGGCAAGCTTATATCTGAGAGGCTGAACGGCACTTTTACCTGAATGATCAAAGTCAGGTAGCAATGCAAGGAAGCTGCTACTGAATTAGGTCACCTTGCCAGCTCTCTAGGGATCATGGAATGGGCCAGAGGCTAAGGAAAGCTCAGCTTGGCTCCAACCAACATCAGGCCTGGTTACATTTTTAGTGGTGTCTATGAAAAGAGTATGTCAATGACCATTGTCTGGTACCTTTTGAGTGAAGGACATTTTTACTGAAAGCACCAGAACCTGAGCTGGTACTCATGTTTTTTTTGTCATTAAGCACAGGGAAGATGCCAAGGAGATAAGGCTCTAAGAGTCTGTTCACACAGGCAGAGTAGCTTCATCTTACAGAGATAAGTAGTGTGAGGCATGAGTCCACCAAAACCTTCATATCAGCCCCAAATTACAGCCTAGAACAGCTGGCAGCCCATAACACTTAGCTGAGAGCCAAATGCTGCGTTGCTTTTAATTCACTGGGCACAGTGGTAAGGGGCAAGGGGTAAAAGCAAGAGTCATGGATGCACATCATCTGTGTGAAACCAGATCTCTGTGCCCTCTCCAAGGAGGGAATACACTTTGTACACATTTTACCCCTTATTGCATCCTAAATCTCTCTGGCTAGGATGCAGGGACCTGCAGGAAGGACAGCCACAGGGTGCTGTGAGATGGTGAAATGTGTGCTGGGTCTCACTGACTCTCCCACAGGTGCTGAGCTGCGTGAACCCCGACAACGTGAACAGCCCCGAGATCCCGGTGAAGATCCTCAACTGTGACACCATCACACAGGTGAAGGAGAAGATCCTTGATGCCATCTTCAAGAATGTGCCTTGCTCCCACCGGCCCAAAGCTGCTGATATGGACCTGGGTATGTGAGTGCACATCCAGGCAGGGGGGAGAGGGGAGATGAGAGAGAGACAGACTCAACCCAGACACCATTTGCTGGGGCAGGTGCCACTTCTCTGACTGAGTGTGCCCTTGGTGCTTGTGCAAGGCAGAGTGAGAGGGCAGAAGAGACTGGTTAAGTTGATGCATATGGCTCCTGGCTTACGAAATCTTTATCTTTGAGGACTGAAGACTAGTAGCCATCCTGCTTTTCTCCCCACTGAATCCATCTTGGACAGGGGTATGGGAAAGGCATGACTGGGGCTAATCTCACTGTTCTGCTAAAAAGAGTACCAAATACCCAGGTTGATGCTGTCAGCAGTGTTCAGGCTGCAGAGATATATTCCTAGCACTTCTCTGAATAGTGAGGGTTTGGATTCTGCAGAGATAGTCACAGCCCAAGCAGAATTGGTTATTGTGTAGGCACAGGGTAGGGAATAAAGCACCCTCTCTTCAGTGGGCTACATCCATCTCACCCCTGACTGCTTCCCTCTCCTGCCAGCACCCCAGCTGGGCTGGGATCTAATGCTCTGAAGTTTCCTTTCTGCAGGTCCCTAAGAGGTCTTAAGGAAAGAGTGGTCCTTCTGTTTATGAATCCATGCTTTCTTTTCTCAGTGTTTTACTCCTCCTTGCATTGCTCTGCTTGAGGGATAGAGAGAGTAGCAGCAGCTCCACTTGCATTTCCAGGCAGTTGTTCCATCGAGCTCTGGGGCATACTGGGATCTGTACAGCCCAGTGCAGAGGTATCTCTGAGGCCAGAATCTGTTTCTGCTTCAAATCTGGAGCAAGGAGTGAGGTTGGGGTCCAGAGGATGATGTGGTAAGACACCTGGAGGCTACTGTGAAAGGATGGATAAAAAATCTGCCCATGGCATTGTTGAGGTGTGTGGTAGGGAGCTGGGACTGCGTTGTGACTGTGTCTACCAGAATTTGCCCTCAGTGGCCTTCAGTGAAAGAGACTTAAATAGAAAATGATGGCTTCTATAAAACAAAGCAGAGTAGAGGAGGATCCAAAAGAGAAAGGAATGGGCTGATGCCAAGAAAAAATTCACAGCAATAATGGAGGCAGGAATGAGAGGGTCAGGGATTAAAGTTAAATGTCTATATGTGTGTGTGTGTGACAGAAATTGCAGCAAGGTTCCTGCTCATGAAAGGCAGTTAGAATAATGAAACAAGCTGCCAAAACCAGCAGCAGTAAAAAGCAGATTACATAAATCATCAAGAAAGGACCCAAGATGATTCTGGAGCTGCTACGAGCCTGGAAGGGAATGGTGAGTGCCAGGGTGAGCATGAGGGCAGGTAGGGCAGGGTGCCAGGGCACAGCAGACTGGAGGAATAGGGCTTAAAGCCAGATCTCTCGACCTGTCTGGTGCTGGATGGTGGCCACAGAGCCCAGTGCATTCACATCTCAGACTGGGTGTGAGTGGAAAGTAGTTTGTTGTGCTGATAGAGGTGAACAATGCACCGTGATGGGAGGCAGGAATTTTACCTGCATGTTGCAAATACCAGGGATAAAATGGATGGATTTCATTGTAGCTCTGACAACTGACAGATGCAACAGTGGAGGGGGGGGGGGGAGGTGTCACAGCTGCAGCCTGACTGTTGTGCACCCAGGACTGTTGCTAGTTTAAGATATATTGATCCGCTAAGTAGTGCTGAGGACCAGCAAGATCCACAAAGTATTTATGAGCTGGTATAGCCATTGGACAGACTTTTCCATACTGCCAAGAGACTACTCACTGAGCAGCTTTTTGGCCAGTACCACTGATGATTCATCTGGAGAAAAAGAACCCCTCACCCAAAATAAAACACAAAACCCCAACCATCTAGTAGAAGACTCTTGCCAGCAGCAATATAGTTGCAGGTTCCTTTAGCACAGCAGCTAACAAGGTGGGAGGAGCAGGGCTGGCATGGGTGAAGTAGGAACAAGAGGAAATTCACATCCAGCCACAGCATCAGCCCAACCCCTTTTCAGGAAAAGGTGTTTCTTGACACTGGCACCCTTTGGTGACAGTGAAGGCAGCAAAGGGAGAGCAGAAATAACTCTCAGGCTCAACCTGTTTCAGGCTGAATGCTCAGAACTGCAAAGGCAGCTTAGACCAGCCCTGCCAGCCCATGCTAAACAGCAGCTCAGAGCAGATGACTGTAATCTGGCCTTGCTGTCGGTGGTTTTCTAAACAGCAACACCTTTCTCTGTTACCATTACAATTTCCTGGGCTTTCTGTCCACACCAAAGCCAGATTGCTCAGATGGAAGCGAGGGAACAAGCTAATGAGTTATTCTGAGTTGTTAAATGCAGGGTAGCTGCAGGCAGGGTGACTTGTATGTGTCGCAAATGTCACAATGTTTTGCAGTTACCCAGACAACCCATGGAGGGGGTTGTCAGCTGAAAGCACTTATTTTGGACACCCTGAGGTTCCATTTTAGTCCAAAGACCAATTTGCAGCCCTCTGAGCAAAGGCTTCTTTCTCCAGTGGCTATTTTTGTTATTATTTTTCAAGCCCTAGCCATAAATAAAGACACCTCATCTTAGGAAAAGCCTCAGGGTGTGAGGATCACAAAGCAGGAATTTGTCTCCATGCTGAGGCATTCACTCTGCCCTGTGTTTCAGTTGCCTTTCAAAAGAGACTGCTGAGGTGATGGGAGCTAGTGGATTGGCTGCTTGCACTCAGTGATGCTGTCTCAGGCTCACTGTGGACCACGTCAGGCAAGCTTTTCCTGCCACATCAACAGTGCAGTACTGAGATTCAACCTTTAAGAGCTGTTTAAACTGGGTCTAACTCTGATATAAACAGTAATACAGACAGCTTGTGTATGCAGAATGAAGTATTTCCCAGGCATCTTCCATCTACATGTTGTGATAACAAATTACTTTTGTCTACAGCCATCCATGGTCCTTTCTCCACCTCAGATGCAGAGCTGAGTTTCTTCTCAGAGTTCATCACATACTAGAAATACACATTTTGTTTACTACCCACCCAGTTGTACTGGTCCCTACAGCATAGACATGAAGGGTTAACTCTTCTGTTTCCTGTGCCAAATTTATGTCTCACATGGAAAGTGACTGGGAAGTGAAGAAATACTCATAAGTCTAGAAGAGGCCCTCATCAAGCTGGGTGGGTGTGAAGCTGGGTGGGTGTGTAGATCTGTGTGAGGGCAGGAAGGGGCTGCAGAGGGCTCTGGCCAGGCTGGAGCCATGGGCACAGGGCAATGGGCTGAGGTTGCCCAAGGGCAAGTGCTGGGTCCTGCCTTTGGGCCACCCCAAGCCCAGGCAGCTCCAGGCTGGGGCAGAGGAGTTGGAAAGCTGCTGGAGGGAAAGGGCCTGGGGGGTTGGTGCCAGGGGCTGAACAGGAGGCAGCAGCGTGCCCAGGGGGGCAAGAAGGCCAGTGGCAGCCTGGCTGGGCTCAGCAGTGGGGTGGCAGCAGCCCCAGGGCAGTGCCCGTCCCCTGTGCTGGGCCCTGGGGAGGCTGCAGCTCCAGGGCTGTGTTCAGTGCTGGGCCCCTCACTCACTGCCACAGGGACACTGAGGGGCTGGAGTGTGGCCAGAGCTGGGCACAGAGCTGGGGAAGGGGCTGGAGAACAAATCTGAAGGATCTTAGGATGTTCAACCTGGAGAAGAGGAAGCTAAGAAGACACTTGAGCACTCTCTACAACTGCAAGGGAGTTGTAGTGAGATGGAGGTCAAGCTCTTCTCTCCAGTAATGGATGATAGGACATGAGGAGATGGGCTCCAGCTGTGTTAGCTGAGATTTAGGTTGAACATGAAGAACCTGTTTTACCAAGAGGGCTATTAAGAATTGGAAAGGGCTGCCCAGGGAGGTGGTGGAATCACCATTCCTAGAGGTACTTCAAAGATGTATAGATGAGGTGCTGAGGGATGTGGTTTAGTTTAGTGATGAGCTTGGCAGTGTGAGGTGAGTGGTTGGACTTCATAACTTTAAGGTCTTTTCAACCCTATGACTCTATGATTCTATGATTCACAAGCACAAGTAATGATTAAAGAGGCAATGAGCTTGTGTAAGTCACTTGCACTTGTTCCACTTGCCATTGCTGTGCACAGTCAACACAAACCATTTCACAGACCCTCACGGGAGACTTGAGGTCCTTAGGAAAAGGATGGGAAGCACAGTATATGGCATGAACAGTTGGCCTAAGTGGATTGTGTGTAACATGACCTAGAAGTGCCTGTAAAGGACAGTGTTGCTGGTGATGACTAGTTCAAAGGAAGGCACTTGGAGTGAGCTGGCAAGTCTTCCTGTCCTCTCTACTTTTCTCCCTCACTCAGTGGGCATCTTCAGAGAGAAGGCATGAGGGAGGTGTAACATTTTCTGTAGGCTCTGAAGTGCAGGAGAACATCTCCTCATCTCCCATCTCTACATGGAGTCATTCCCTAGGCGAGCATTGCTATAGCTCAAAGAGGCACCTCTTTGTCAAAGGCCCCTGGAATTTCCTTTTTCCCAGTCAAGTTGAACAGAAAGGTTGTTGCTTAAAAAAAAAAAAAAAAGAAGAAGAAGAAAAAGAAGTAATTCCTGTGTGCAATAAAAAGATACACTATCTGCTGAATGAAATATAAAGGCTTCACAGCAGCTGTCTCCTGAGTTTGCATTTACTGCTGCTCCTGATTGGAAGGCTTGATAAAGATAATGGGATTTTTTTTTTCTACCTCCCTCCCCCTCTCCCTCCCTCCCTTTGGAAGGTGGAAATGTTAACAAATTGGATTGGAGTGTGTCTCTCTTTTGTGCCAGCTCAAAGAGGAGTGTGCGGATCTGATGAGAGAGGGGATAGGGTGCTGCCAGTGAGGACAAAGCTAACAGTTTTCACTCAGTGCTGTGAATATGGATGTCAGGGTCACCTTTGTGCCCTCCTTCCCCATTCCCTTGCTGCCAGGCTTTTGCATTTCCTTGCAGACAGGTGTGTGACCTCCTCAGAGAGAAGAATTGTGCAGTGCACACGTGTGAGACCAGTGAGACTGGGAAGAGTTGGGAAAACACAACTGGGGGGCTCTTCTCTGTCCTTGCTCAGATGTAAGACGAAGTGATTTGTTTTGGTCAGGGCAAACAGGCTGCAAAACTGAAGCCAGATGTTCTGGATCTGTCCTGTAGCGTTTTCCTCCTTGTCACACTCAGGAGTGGAGTGTGGAGTCAGGCTGGCACTTCCATTTCCCCTCATGGCCTCTTTCTGCAGGAAGGCTAAGGGGAAGAACTTGGCAGTGCCCTGTGTTTTTGCAGGGGCACGAAGGATTGGAAAGGATATCCCATGATGCTTCTCTGAAGCAAAGGGAGAGCTTTTGCTCTTCTGAGAACCTTGTCCATCACTTGAACACATGGGAAGAATGAGGAAAGCTGTGCCTGTCCTTCAAATCAGAGCCTGAGAACCTTTGTATTCTTCTCAAATCACTATATGAGTGTGTGTGTCTCTCCCCTAAGATGAGTCAAGAGAACCATAGGAACATGTAGAACCCTGGAGGAGAGAGGTCAAAGAGACACTATCCCCAAGAGACCATGAGGAAGACACATAAAAAACACACTGTGTGACAGTAGAAATGGCTTTGGCACCCTGTGGGGCATTTTTTCAGAGCATCATTTCCTAGCCTAATTCAAACTTGGAGCTTTGTGCTCTTCCAAGCAATGTCCAGGACCAATTGTCATCTGGGAATCTGATCCAGGTGAGAGTGAAGAGAGAGCATCATCCTCAGACATCACGAGGACGACATAGGTGAGGATACAGGGAGCTGAAGTAAATGAATGGTAGTTCAGCATCAATGCTTAGCCAACAAAATCTTTGCTTAGTCTCTGAGCATTTCTAGCCAAAGTAACACCCAGCAATAAACACAGCAGCTGACCTCCTCCTGCTCATTTCCATGACTAATAAAGGCAAGGGGTGGCTTTCCCAATACATTTTAATTATGTGATAAGAAAACTGCTGAAACCAAGAGAAATTTGCAACGGTCTTTGCATCTTTCTGTTAGGAGAAATAAACAGAGGGTGGCAGGTGATATCTCCATATAGAGGAGTTAATTTTAATTAACTCCTGCAAATGAATAGACTTGCTGCTTTGGCTCTGGCTAAACTGTAGGTGGTTGGGTCACTGGGACTGAGAAATGACAACCAAAAAAAGATCACATTGGAGGGTGCAAGTTGTCTGTGGGAAGAAACATAAGGCCAAAGTTGTTCCCTGTTGAGGGTGAGGGAGCACTGGCAGGGGCTGCCCAGATGGGCTGTGGAGTCTCCTTCTCTGGAGATATCCCAACCTCAGCTGGATGAGTTCTTGTGTGACCTACTCTAGGTGATGCTGCTCTGGCAGGGGGGTTGCACTGGATGAGCTTTCAAGATCCCTTCCAACCCTTTAAGATTCTGTGACTCCATTATACTGCATTTCTCTTCTTTTGGCCATGTTTACATGTTCCTTGCCTATAAGCAAGTCTGGGAGCCTTCTGTGGGAAAGCTGTGACTATCCTCTACGTGGAACATTCTTCAAGATTTGAGTAAAAGGTATTACCCTGAGAAGTGACAGAATGCTCCAGCCCTGCAGAAGGAGAGATGCATCGAGCATTTTGGAGTGGAGGCTAGAGAACTGTTTGTTTCAGAAACTGGAGCCCTTCTTGCCAAAGGAGAGCTGCTGAAGAGTGGTAGAGATTATAGGCTGGGTGTTGATTCTGTCTCTGACTTTTCTCCTCATTGTGCCTCTACTGTGCCTGAAGCTAAGGGCTTCCAAATCTCTATCAATTCTGGATCTGAGTAGCAAGAAATTATGTGTGAGTACTAATGGAGATGAACTGAGCCCATTACAGGGTTGAGAGCTGTGCTGAACAAGACCTTGCTCTGCCCATTCTCTGTGGCTGGGTCTCAGTAGTTAGACATACCTCAAGTCCTGACAAAGGTTGTGCTTCTGCTGCTAAAGAAAAGAGGACCAGGGATGAATCTCTATCCCTGACACAAGTGACATTCATTTACTCCTGTCTCATGATGGTGGCTAACATATGCAAGGACAGGTTGATCTTGGGAACAGCAACACTGGAGCAAGAACAGAGCCAAGGAGTACGCTAAGAGCTAAGCTCAATGAATAATCAGAATGCTAAAGCACCAGCCTTGATCTGCTCAGCTTTGCCAGTGGATCAACAGGTCTCTGGTCACTATTTATCTGTACAGACCTCACCACTCTCTGTTGCTTTACCCCAACCTTGGACCTCTCAGCTCTGCAGGCAACTACTTCATGTTCTTATCTCTATATGGTGTCACTCTAAAGGAATGGATGTTTCCTGGGCAAAAGTTAGTTTGTGATTGCATTGTCAGTGAAGTATAAAGAAACTGCTCTGGATAACATGGGACTTTGAATTTTACCATATGGTTATGATCTTAGCATATTTTCCTGAATGATCTCTTTGAACCTTTCATGGTACTTCTGTTTTCTCTTACCCTCTGGAATGAGAGCTATAGACATTTGTTGTTCATGGCTGGAGGCATCTCACACAGCATAAGGGTAATGACTGAAGTGCTCCTACACAGATGGAGCCTGCATGAGTGTTGTCACATGAGTTATGGACACAGGCATTGCCAGGGCTCTGTCCCCAGCCTCAGAGGCTCTGCAGAGCAGAGCTCAGTGTCCCTGTTTTCCTTGCAGAGTGGAGGCAAGCGAGTGGGGCGAGGATGATCCTTCAGGATGAAGACATCACAACCAAGATAGAGAATGACTGGAAGAGACTCAACACTCTGGCACACTATCAGGTAACTGGATGAGAGGGTGGGTAGAGGGTAGATCAGCTAAGGATGTGAAAAGGTAAAGGACAAAAAAAGGGTGTAGAAATAAATGACAGTTGAGCAGACAGCAACTGGACAGAGCTCTTGTGTTCATAGAATCATAGAATAGTGGGTGTTGGAAGGGACCTTTAGACATCATCCAGTCCAACAACCCTGCAAAAGCAAGTTCATCTAGATCAGGTCACAGAGGAATGTGCACAGGTGGGTCTTGAAGACCTCCAAGGAAGGAGCCTCCACACTCTCCCTGGGCAGCCTGGGACAGGGCTCCCTCACTGAAAGAGTTTTGCTTTATGTTTAAATGGAACTTTTTGTGTTCCAGCTTCATCCCATCACCCCTTGTCCTGTTTCTAGATACAACAGAAAGAAGTGCTGCCCCAACCTCCTGACACCCACCATTTAGATATTTGTAACTATTAATGAGATCCCCCCTCAGTCTCCTCTTCTCCAGTGAGTACAACATTGTGTTGAGTACATCCATCCTGTAAACACTCATTTTTTCCTGACCTCAGGATCCATAAGAGAGGGATAAAGCTGTCAAAAAAATACCTTACACAAGTGACACATTTCATGAGAAATGGAGTTTTGGTCAAAAGCTCCCCCTACTCCTTTCCCTCCTTGCCAAAAAGGGAAAAAATAAGTAAGAGCACCTCATTAGGTTTAATCCAATGCTGACAACTTTGTCATTTCCTCCATCACACCTCAGCAATCCCTGTTTCATAACAAGATATACTTCTTTTTTTCATTGAAGAGCTGACCTGAGGAGGCAGCAAGTAATAATTTGAAAAGGAACCCAAACTTTCCTCTTCAGATTGACTGAAGCCTTGTTGACTGACTCCAGAAGGGTTTTTTTTTTTGTTCAGAGGCAGCAGGGATGGTTTTCATTTAATTTCACCAACAAACCAGGCCTATTTTTCTTTCCTTTCTATGTTTTTTTTTTTACCAGTTGTTTGCTTCAGGCAATGAGCTCCCAGCTATGCAGATGATCTGAGGTTCTCAGCTGCCAGGGTGTTGAGCTCTCCATCATTTACCCTGGCTCTCCTGAGGGCAGACACAGAGCACGCTGGGGTGGACACTGATATGCCTGTTGCCTCAGTTTCCCCATCTTTAGCATGTGGCTAAAACTACAAAGAGCCAATAATTACTTTCTATCATTGCTGAGGGGCTATTTAATTAGCCTCTGTGGTCCTTTGAAGATGAAAAACTCCGTGCAAGTGCTAATTATTATTATTACACAGACAAGAGTTAGATGTTGTTAGCAGGTTTTTATTTCCACCCCTCTCCTTTTTATGATGTCTTATTTATCACAGATATTCCTGATATGGCTCCTTTGAGCCCCTGTCTTGTGAGCATTTCTGATACAGGACCCATGTGAATCAGCCAAGCTGTAGAAACAGAAAGTCTGGCTTGTTTCAGAAAGCTCTGCTGTCTGTTGAAACACTACCTCACGACATCCTGGAGCACAGACACTCCAAACCTGCTGCTTTCCCTTGTCTGACATAGCAGAGAGAGAGAGAGAGAGAGAGAGAAGTTGTGTCAGTCACTTCAATCCAGCAGCACATTTGTCATGTGGAAAGGGAGAGACTGTGCGTGGAGAGGTTGACAGGATGAGTCAAAGTGGAAAAGGTAGATATCCATTTCTGAGCGAGGTGCCTAGGTGTCACCTTCAATAGAGGTGGAAGGAACAGCAAATTTCCCATCAGTTTTATCATCCCTGTGGGACATCATATCCTTGATGTCTGAAATGACTCAGGTGATTTTATTCCTCTCATGCTTCCATTCTACATAAGAGCTTCCTCATGAATAAGAACCTTCTGTCAGCTTTACTGAGGTCACTGCAAAGACTCATGTTGTCATCACTGAGCATTGAAGCAGGAGCAGAGTCTAGTTTGTCATCAGTTGTCCTATTGCCTCAGCACAGGCTTCAGTGGTGGAGCTTTTGTCCTTTTCTTTGTTCACAGACCCACTGAAGAAAACTTTTGAAGTTTTGGGCCAAAGCTACTGTCCTGTCTACAGTGACACTGGTTTACAGCTCAGCTTCTGCTGCTTCACTTTCTGCTGTCCTTGACATGCTCCTCTGCCAGTTTTCAGAAGCTTAACGACCAAATCCCCTTTTATTCTCTGCAGGTGCCAGATGGGTCTGTGGTAGCTTTAGTCTCCAAGCAAGTCACTGCCTACAATGCAGTCAACAACTCTACAGTCTCACGGACATCAGCCAGCAAGTATGGTAAGGATTTGTGTGCTGGAGATCACAGTGGTTACAAGACACTGAGCACCAACAGAATGATGGACAGACAACTAGATGATAATTTTCCTCATCATTTGAGGGATGGCAGAAGGAATTAGCTATCTAAAACTTTGGCATCTGCTCCAAGCTGTTGGATTGCCCTTGAGAAGTACTTTTCTTTCCTCATGAATGGAAGGAAGAGCCCAGATAATTAGCTGCCTATATTTTAGATCACTGAGTGTCAGTCTTTGAGTCTGCACAAGGTGGGCAAGGGAGGAAGACAGCACATTGTATGGGCTCAGTCATTCTGGTGGGCAAAGTCCTTCGAGCACAGCCTGTAGTGAAGATGAACCTGTGTCACAGATGAGAAACCATCTAGACAGGGCAAAGCCTGTCTACAGTTACATCTCAGTGTGGGTGTTGTGTGTTCCACCCAGCTATCTGATTACCCCAAGGGAATTTGCACCTGGAATGCTAATAAAAATGACTTACTGAGGTCTTATGTCAGTATATCCCAAGGCAGTGATGTTCTTCCCACTTTACCCCTGAGATGACTGAGAATGATACAGCTGTGAAATAGAGACCAGGTGGAAATTCTTCTGTAGAGACAGAGACTTCCTGTGTCTCATTCACACCATCACACACCTTTCTGCCCTGCATTAGAATTGCAGCCCAGTGTATGTGTCACTATGGTGATGCTAGATGGCAAAATAAAACATCTCTAATGTGCAGAGTGATATCATATCAGTCTATTATTAGGTTTCAATTTATGAAAGCATCTCCAATCCTTCTCACTCCCTTTAGCTTGAGGGAAAGTGAAGTTACTCAATGCCCTATGAGCCCCTCTCCTGTTTCTCCAAGGACACAAGCAATCCACCAGACCTTATTAATATTCATCTTCTTTGCCATGTTGTTGCAATTACTGAAAGGCACAGTGACCTTTGAAAAGGAAGACTTGAGAGGGGTTAATTTGTGTTGAATTTCTTTAATTCTTTTGCCATTTGCTTTTTCAGGAGAAGGGAGTGGGAGAAGGCAGGGGGAGGAGAAGATGTGGTGGGTCAGAAGTGATTGGTAATTGCAATTAAGAAAACAGCATCCAGAGAGAAAAAGGATATTCCATCTGATAATTAATATGTAGAGACTGGTAATGCATTAATGAGGTTGATTCAGATCTTGCTACAGAAAGGTGCAACGCTCTTCTATTAATTACAGTTGGAAAAGACTCTGTCTGAATTGCTGGGAGGTCAGAGAGAGGGGATTGCCTCATGCCATCACTCAGAGGCAAAGGGAGGTAAAACTTGGAAGCTGAAGGCGTCTTTGAATAGGAAATTTGTGTGGGCCCACCTAGGAATCTGATTTACTTTCTGTCAAAACAAGATTTGGGAGCAGGGAGTGAAGAGAATGGCTGGGCAGGAGTTACTCGATTGCTTTGACGTCAAAGGAAGGAGGGAGCTCATCCTGAGTCTGGAGGTGGGGAGGTAGACAAAGACACATTGGCCACATCAGTATTGCCATGTGAAAAGGACATGGCTTGTTTTCTGACCAAAATGCCAAGCAGCATGGCATGGTATGGCTGACACCCATACTGGTAAAGCACATTGTACTTAACCATACTGTTTTGTACTGTCCCCTGAACCAGTCCTGCTCAGTCTCTGACATGGACAGTGTGAGTTGTCCCAGGCCAAAGCTTTGTCAGGCAATGTAGTAAGAGGCAAAGTATACAGATAATTTACACAGGCAGCTGAAAGGCAGTGTTTGAGTCTTTTCTAATTTAATATTGTGGACACTGACACCAGGTCTGGGTTGGCTGACATCACTTGTCTTTGCTGAGCAAGTCAATCATAAGATAATGCTTTGATGACAAGGCCTGGTCCATACAACTGCTTTGGGAGCCTTTAGACCTTTAAGATCACCAAGTCCAAGCCCTCTCCTCACACCACTAACCCATGGCCCTCAGCACCTCAGCTCCACGGCTTTACAATATGTCCAGGGATGGGGACTCCCTCACCTCCCTGGGCAGCCTGGGACAGGGGCTGACAACCCTCTCATCTCCAATCTAAACCTTACCTGGCACAGCTTGAGCCCATTTCCCCTTATCCTCTCTTTCATCACTGGGGAGAATAGACTGACTCCCATCTCACTACAACCTCTCATCAAGTAGTTGTAGAGAGTGCTCATGTCTTCCCTCAGCCTCCATTTCTCCAGACTAAACACCCTGAGTTGTCTCAGCTGCTTCTCATCAGACTTGTTCTCTAAATTGCTTGATGGAAGTTTATTTAATACTGATAAGGAAATGCAGAGCCTGTGTGAGAAGGGATACCCCACTACTGCAGCAGCCTTCCCACTTGGGAGACCCAAGTGTCTTCCAGAGTGGACTCACCAACTGTGACTGTCTCAACCTCTCATCAGTGAATGGGAGAGGTACCTGCCCCTGACCCCCAGACATCAGACATCTACCTTCTTGCCTTTCTGATGGAAAACTTCTATTAGATGCCATGCCATTAACACATTTCCTTGGTGAAGCCATTGAATCCTGATACAAGTGCTACCAAGGCTGAGCCTTTGCATCTCTCTTTGCAGAGAACATGATCCGTTACACGGGCAGCCCCGACAGCCTCCGGTCCCGCACACCCATGATCACCCCTGACCTCGAGAGCGGAGTCAAGATGTGGCACTTGGTGAAGAACCATGAGCATGGTGACCAAAAAGAGGGTGACAGGGGCAGTAAGATGGTTTCTGAGATCTACCTGACAAGATTGCTTGCCACCAAGGTAAGTGGTGTGGTCGGGAAGAGGGTGAGAATCTCTTGTTTTAAGGGCTGCAGTGGAGCTTCTTGCCTAGAAAAGAAGAGAGACAGATCAAAGGATGCCAAAAGGAAATAGAAGAGCAGAAAGAAAATAGAGCAAGAGGAATGCTCAAAATACATAGGAAAGGAGCTTGAGTTTCGAAAGCAGGGTCAGAAAAGAGATACTGGAAAGTAACAAGGAACAAAGAACACAAGGCCACGCAACTGGTTGAGAAAGTCAGCCCAGGGGTAGGTGCTGTGGTGGTTGATTATACTGGCTTGTAGCTTGTACTAAAGTTGAGCAAATTAAGACCCAGGGGCAAAAATATGCTCAGATCAGGTTCCAAGGATGTGTCACACCTCACAGTCTGAAACAGGCTCCTATGCCACAAACCCCTGAGTTTTGTGGTACAAATTCTTCTCCACCTTTCCCCTGGTCCCATAAAGACTCTTGTGATGATTAGTTGGCAGGAGGTTAAGTTGACCACTATGTAGCTAATAGGTGACCATCTCCAAGGAAAGCAAATAGAGTTAGATGCCCATCCTCACTGAGACATGGAAAACTCGGTGTCCAAAAGAGAAACACAGACTAAGTCATGTGAGAGCAAAGCAGGAACATCCTGAACTGAATCTCCAGATGCATCTCACACATCACAGCTGGCCCATGGTGTCTCTGCAGAGAGGGCAAAGACTGTGTTGGGAAGCTGGTAAAATCCCGCCTGCCCAATCCATATTCCCCAAAAATGCTGGAAAGCAGCATCCTATGTGGATCCCTGCCAAAGCTTGCAGAACTTGTTTGGAAGGGCAGTATGTGAGAGTTGGGATGCAGCACTGTGAGGAGGAGACTTGCACAAGAGACCACTGAAGCTGACAGGTTTCAAACCAGCTGCAGTGGACTTTGGGTGTGGGACTGCCACAGAAAATGGCTTCATTGGCACCATCTTCACTGAAAGAGCTCACTGTCACTCACCACCATGTTGTCCTTGTGAAGAGGATGGCCAGTTCTTGTTGCAGCTGGCTCACTCTGAGCTGGAAAGAAGACCACTTCCTTTCATCTCTGACTGAGGCTATCCCCTACCAAACGCATTCCTGAAGGTGCTACAAGAATGTGGGCTGAATTGACATCTGTTTTCTCTTGCACTCCGTGGATGGTGGAGAAGCCTGCATTGATGAAGAGCCTGCAAGGATCTTTTGCATCCCAACAGGGACTAGGCCAGGTGGGGAGAAAGTCAGTATAATCAGAGACAGGCTCCCTGTGCAGATCTGATGTCTTCTTGCAGCACAGGGTATCTCTGTGCCCAAATCTCTTTATCACGAGAGTTGTCCTATTGCCTCTGCACAGGCTTCAGTGGTGGAGGTTTTGTCCTTTTCTTTGTTCACAGACTCACTGAAGAAAACATATGAAGGTTTGAGCCAAAGCTACTGTGCCCAAATCTCTTTACCACAAGAGTTAATGCATCCCAAGAAGTGGAAACTGCAGAGGAGCTTTTTCTCAGATTGTGATTTTGAGCAGGGTTAAACCAAACGGTGACCCCACAGCCCAATCTTCCTTGGCTACTATGATTTCTTGTCAGGGCATTAAAAGGCACAAACACAATTTCATGTGTTCGTGCACACACCATCTGAGTTTGCCACCAGACAGGTCTCCATCACATCCTTAAGTCCTACCTGCACATTTGTTCCTCCACTCATTTTGCCTCTGATGTCTGACTTCCCCTGCAGCCTCACTCAGGCTGTCTACAGTGAGATTTGAAGACAAAGTGGCTTTGTCTTTAGCCCCTGGTATGTGCCCAGCTCCCTGGCATCAAGATGCTTTTACGGCTCACACAACATTAAAAGGAAATGATACTCCCCAGGGCTCAGACCCCAGCTGGTGTAAACCAGCAAGCACTGGACCAGTACTGATTTACACTGTCTGGGGATGTGCCCCCTACCCCACCATTGAATTTCTTTTGCTTTCTGTTCCAGATCACAAATTTAACACACAGGTTTGGTTGTTACAGGGGTTTTATTTTGTGGAGATGGCAGGGGAGCAGCTGCAAAACATACACAGCAACTGAGACATTAGAAAGGCTGAGGGTTTATTGTTTCCCCTCTTGGGCTGAGCAATTTTCTCATCATGACTATTTGAGGGATGGAAAGAAGAGAGAGAGCAGTTGCTGGTAATCCAATCCCAGGGAATATTTAGTTGAATTGACAATGATTTTTATTCTGGTAAATCCCTGACCTCTCAGACCTAGGGTCTCTTGCTTAAAAACCTCAGAGGTTTTATTTGTGTTTGTCTGGGTGAGCATGTAGACAACCAATTCCCTCCAGAAACTGAACCTGAGGGCAGCTCTTCCATGTCAGACCAATAAGATTTCCCCTCAGGGGCTCCTTTCTGAGTCAGATGTGTGTTGCAGGGCTTTATTCACCCTATAGAAGTTCACACAAGCAAAAGGTACCTCTGCTTGTTTCCTGAAGAATAAATCAAGGAGTGAATCAGCAAGAGACATCAGCCTTCTAATTAAGGTTTTGTTAGCACTGTGTAAACCTGAGCCTCTGTGGTGGAACCTGGTGCTTCATTTCCAGTGAGGAGAATTTCTTTCCTGGGTCTGCAGAGAAAAGGGAGGGGTTTTATTTTTCAGAAGAGGAAATTTTGCATATCAGGAAACATTTGCTGGAGATTTGGTTGCTTTTTTTTTCGTTTTTTTTAGCAGATGGATGGTTTGTTCACATATAGAATGCCTATGAAGCTCTGGTGACAAAGCAGAGGTTCAAACATAGGCTAGAGCTCCTCATTTAGCAGAGAAAGCCTGCCTTGCCTGATTCAACCCCAAACCCAGCCTGTAGCCCATCTGGCTATGGCCACTCCTCACCTGCCCTCTTCTCCAAACCTGGGCACTTCTGATATTCCAGTTCTTCACCTTCTTGCTGCAGGTCAGCTGTCCTCACCAGCTTCTCTGAGGTGACTCTCCAAGCACAGGATCTGGGATTCTTCTTCCAAGGGAGAGTAGAGACCTCAGCAGCTGCTGCAGTGGCCATTGCTGAGGTCTGCAGAGCAGTACCTGACACATCCATGCATCTCTTCCAGGGTTTGCCTCACTCCCATGCCAATGGGTAGTAAAAACTGAGGAGGCTTCTTGGAGATTAAGATGATGTTTGTGTTATTTATTATACCACTCACACATATAAAACAGCTATCTCTCTCCAGGTAATCTTGTCCCATTTGTCTTAATGACACTTTCTGCTCTGCTCTACAGTCATCTGACTTCTATTCCTATCTTAGAAATGAGCCCTGGATGAAAGCCAGCATAGAAAATGGCTAGTTTGCATCTCACACGTGTGCTGAAGCAGTTAAGGATGAGATGCAGAGAAGAACCTCAGGGGAAAGAGTACAGGGCCTCTCCACCACCACACACCTGAGATGGAGCTAGGTATCCCACCACAGCTCAGCCACCCTCCAGGGCAGGTAGATCTTGACCTATTACATCCAGCTGCTAACCAGATGTAGTGGATATTGTGAAGATGCACGTGCCTGCTTGACAACACCTGTACTGACATTTCCAACTCATGTCACATTAACCAGCTATTAGATGGCACCTGCTTTCCAGTCACACTTTCTAGTCCTGATCCACAGGCATACTCTGTTGCCAATGAGGTACCAAAATCCAACCTCCTCTTCATGCTCAGTATCTTACATTCTTCCTTCTCCCAACAGGGCACCCTCCAGAAATTTGTAGATGACCTCTTTGAGACCATCTTCAGCACTGCCCATCGTGGCAGTGCTCTTCCCCTGGCTATCAAATACATGTTTGACTTCTTGGATGAGCAGGCTGACAAGCACAACATCCACGACCCTCACGTGCGGCACACCTGGAAGAGCAATTGGTGAGTGACACACACCAGTACAATCCAGTGTCCTGGACTGGAAAGAGAGTAGAGGGACATGCAGTTTGAGATCTGACTGCTGGGGAAGCTGAGGAGCCTGGTGTGAGGCTCAGAGCAACATGCTCAGTCTTTCCAAAACAGTAGGGCAGAAGTTCCTAGAATCTAAAGGATGCTCTCATGGATGGAGCATTTTGGCTAAATGGGTCCTATTTTGCCCTGTATTACATGGGGATGGCAGTATATCTGAGAAATTTCATGAGAAAATTGGTGAAATGCTTCACTGCTGCATATTCCTATGGCCTGCACCCTTAGGAATATCTAGGAAGGCACAGGAGACCACTGTCTTCATTTAGACTGGGTGTTTGAATCCTCACCATAGCCTGAGTGGGGCCAGAGCTCTCTTTTGTTTGCCCACACATTGGCATCTAGTGCCATCTGAGATATTTTAAGGCATCTCAGACATTTTAAGGGGATGTGCAGCACTCACAGGAGACTTGTAACCTCCTGAGCTGGCAGCTGGAGGCCAGGAGAGCATCTCAAATGGTATCAAGCACTAAAAAGTCTAGAGCTGGATGTGAATCTCCTTCAGAGTGGGTGACAAAGGCTCCCATCAGCCCCCTGCTCTAGCTGCCAGCAGTAGCCCCTCTTTGTACATGTAACAGGACAGTGGGGAAAGGCCAGAATTAGCAGAGAGAAAAGATCTCTGCAGCTCTTCTCCACTGAGTCTCCCTGTTGGAAAGAGTCCCCTGGGGAATGACTCCCTCCCTTTCTCCTGTGCAGACACGGGGACTATAAAATGAACAGCAGAGGAGAGCCATGGGGCTCCCAGCTCATGCATTTTGTTCCTTTTCCCAGCCATGCTGATGGCAGAGCCTCACAGTGACAGCAAAAAAAAAAGAAACCCCATGCACCAAAGAGGCTTTCAACTAATGAAACATTAGCATATTATTAACATTATCTGCAGCACTAATCTAAGGCTGATTGCAGCCACTCAGACTAAATGAGCAGGAGGTTTATTTAAGGGGGGGTAGAAGGGAAAGCAGTGTGTGTGCATATGTGGGAAAGGGGCAGTATGAAGAAACCTGTTCAATCAGATTAAATTAGCTCAAAGACACATCACGGGCTTCATTATTCCCAGCGAGGGACATCATCTCCCCACCCCCTCCCCACACCCATACACACACTCAGGCACACACACATGCACTCTGCTCACCCTCACTGTGGCTGTCTTTGCTATCCAAACACCTGCAGAAGGTCGGCACAGTTTACTCACCCACCTCATCCTCCCCAGAAGAGGAACAGCCATCCCCAGCCTAAATAGTTACCCCTGCACCAACTCCATCAGATCTAATTGCCAGCATCTCCCTCTCCTTCTGAATTTCACTGATGGGATTCCCTGTATGGGTCTTTCCTTACATGTGCTCTGTGATTTTACTGGCTCAGGAGAATACAGAGTGGTTTAGGAAAATGCGGTGTCATCCCCTTGTCAGGACATGCTCAACTGCCTCCTGGTACCTGAAACATATCAGAGTTGAAGAGGAATGTTTTCTGGTGCTGTGAAGACATGGGGGCAATGAGCAAATGGCAGGAACAGAGGAACTGGGGAGTTTAGCTTAAACAACAGGTGGATTTATGAAGCTGAAGGAAGGTGCAGACACTGAGGGTAGACTTAACAGTCTGACAGAGAGACAAGAGCCTGACTCTGTGATCAGTGACACATCTCAGCTTCCAGGCCACAATCATCTGAATGCCTTTGCCCTGACAAAAAGGCTTGAGGCAGTCTGGAGGTAGATACCTCAGGGCATCTCACACAAAATGTTCTTTGGAGAAAAAGGGGGAGGGTGGAAAGGGCTTTGGATTGCAGTTAGGATAACATTTCCTTGGTTAAGGCAGAAAACTTTTCATTTCAAAGGTTGCAACACTTGTTTCCCAGTTCCTTTTCTCCTTTTTCCCTTGAGGCAGCAGTGTTTGCCCTGTCACTCAGTGACAGCTTCACACCTGGTATGAGGGAATCATATGGGGGCTTGAGCTTGAGCTGTGGAGAGTGACAGTACACAGCATCCACAGCACACAGTCCATGTCATTAACATTCCTAGGCTCAACCTGGGTGTCCTACCTCCCTCTCTTCCCACGAGGGATAAAAGCCAAGTCCCTCAATGCAAAACACATCAGTTTTGCAGATACAATGCCTGTCCTCATCTGATGAAGCACTTTACACTGCAACCTAGCACAGAGACGTTAGGAGTCATTTTCATCACCTCAATTATACTCTCATTAATTTATGTGTGACTTCAATAAGGTGGTGATGACTTTGAGACCAAAAAAAAAAACTGGCTTGTAAGGAAAACAGGGACAAAAGCCACTCCCCAAGGTGACTCCAATGCCATCCCTAGAGTCCTGGAGAGGAATGTATTGTATACCAAAGCTGATGCCAGAATCCTTACCCCCACCCTGTGATCTTTGATTCCCATCCACCACTTGTCATTGGAACCTCACTCAGCAAAGCCCAGGAGCCGTCTGACTCACCTCTTGCACCCTTCTTGCAGCTTGCCACTGAGGTTCTGGGTGAACATGATCAAGAACCCTCAGTTTGTCTTCGACATCCACAAGAACAGCATCACGGACGCCTGCCTCTCTGTAGTGGCTCAGACGTTCATGGACTCCTGCTCAACCTCAGAGCACCGGCTGGGCAAAGACTCCCCCTCCAACAAGCTCCTGTATGCCAAGGACATCCCCAGCTACAAGAACTGGGTGGAAAGGTGGGTTTTAGCTCTAGAAACAGGAATGACAAGAAGCAAGTGATACAATGAGGCCCTGCTTCATGGATGGGAGGTAGGAGGCATCATCAGTATTGCTTTTGCTGGCTGCTGCTTGGTTTTTAATTCTTTGATTGTGGCCAAAGTAGAAAGCTCCACGTTAGACTTTTATTCCCACTTGCCTTGCAGCAGAGATGGAAATTTAATTAGAAGTGTGAACTGAAGGTGTTTGCCATCATTGTTTCTCTTGAGGAGAAACTGTTGAGAAGCGATAGAGAGAGGAGGGAAGGGGAGGTGATGTGTTTGAGCCCTGTGAAGTACACGGTCTTCTAAGTATTTCTACACAAGGCAGAAGTGGTTTACTGTTCTCAGCATTTTGGTGACAGTCCCTGTGTTGCTTAGATCCCAAGGGTCATACATTTATTTCCCCTTGTTGCAAGCCCAGCAGCTTTCCTTGGAGGCTCTTCTGTGCTTTGAATGAGGCGTGACATTGACAGGCTGGTGACTGGAGCTCTGCGGGTATTTTCTGGAAGGTCAGAGGTCTTTCGAAACATTTTATCCACATCTGCAAAACCTGTAGCTGTACTTTTCAACCTACTGCACTGAAGGTCCGTGTCTGCCAAAGCTGCTCTACAGGGAATACAACCAAGACAACTATTCCTCCAGCATGCAGGGGCTTCAGTTTCTCTAAGATTTTTCTTCAGGGCATGCAAATAGCATATCCTGCACTCAATTCAGGAGCCTGTCTGCTGAGCAAGCCTTGCAGAAAGTGAGCTGTGCTTTGTTTTTCAACATGCTACTCTTGCTTGACACTATTGACAAGTTTGGGAACTGCACAGATGGAGAATGGTTGCTGCTCCATAAATACAGAGACAGGTTTATCTTACAGATCGTTCCTGTGCATTGCCATCCAGTTTGAAGCAATGATTGCTCTGGATGACTTCATAGGAACTGTCTGAAACTGATACCGTGTCATGCAGGTTACATGACACCTGTGCTACTGTAGGCACAACGCTCTGTACACCATTGTATTTCCTTTGGTGGGGATGATTCTCTCTCATGGTGTGAAGGAAGAACATCACTGATCAAAGAACTCTGTCTCCCAGTTGGCAGGAGGAGACTTTTTTTTTTTACAATAACACTCCCATTGGTCTCTGATTTGTCTGGGCAATTATTTTTAGATGTGGTTAAACACTTCAGCAAATGTCGTTTCCAGGCAACCTGAAAGGTTCTTACAAGCTACCTTGCTTAATTATGACCTACTTCTGGTACTGTGTCCAATTTCTTAGTGTACATTGGAGGCTGATGGCTGGATTGACCTGGATAGGGGTAAAGAAGTGTTTGAGGTTCATACAAAAACCAAGTTTGCACCAACAGTGACCCAAAGGTGTCTTTTTCTAGTAAAGCTTGAACAACATTGTGTGCAGCAAGTGGTTGGCACCTCTGGATAGATGCTTTTGCTTTATCTATGACCTGTCTATGACTGAAGTACACAGGTGAAAACCAGAGACTTTCTTCATGCAATGCCTCTGTTTTTTCTAGATAAACAAAAGGCTGCACTTTCCATCTTGTTTTTTTTTTTTCCAGTATTGATTTCACTTTACAACTTTTTGGAGCTGAATCCTGTGGCCCAGTGATCTTCAGCAATAGGTGCTCATTTCCCTGGCCTTTTTCCCAAACAGCTGGGTTTGCAAACGAGGTACATAACACCTCCTGCTGCTAGTAAACAGCACTGGCTTTGTGTGCCCAGCATGTGCTGGGTTGTTATCTGCACTGATGTCTGACAACTTGAACTGAAGCCCAAAGGAAGGCTGTGGGGTTTGGAATATGGTTACAGCTTCTGCCCTGTTTACATTTGTGTGTGTCAATTCCACTGACACGAGGCAATGGCACCTGGGTGCTGTGGTAGATCAAGTTAAAAACCTTATCAAGGATGAATAAATCATCATTTCAATTGCACTCTCAGTTAATGAATTCCTTTTCTCTGCTCTGCAACTGTATTTTGAGGGAGTTTTTCCAAATCCAAAGCTTCCAGTAGTGGTTGGAGCTATTTCTGTAGTCAGCATCAGCTGGAGGTGGCGTCCTTCAAGACCACTAGACTTCTTTAACGAGTGAATCATGACATAAAAAGATCCTCAGTTGGGGAGTTTAAGAAGCTGTTGAGTAAATCAGAAGAACCTGAAATCAAATGAACTTCTGGGATGTAAAAGAAACTGAAAGATGGTAATTAGATAGTGGTAGATTGTAGAATCATAGAATCACAGAATTGTAGGATTGCAAGGGATCATCCAGTCCAACCCTCCTGCAGAAGCAAGTTCACCTAGATCAGGTCACACAGGAACATGTCCAGGTGGGTCTTGAAGATCTCCAAGGAAGGAGCCTCCACACCCTCCCTGGGCAGCCTGGGTCAGGGCTCCCTCACTCAAACACTGAAATAGTTTTTTCTTATATTTAAGTGGAACTTTTTGTGTTCCAGCTTCATCCCATCACCCCTCGTCCTGTTGCTGGATACCATAGAAAAAAAG
>WBNH01002713.1:0-171631 GCA_013401255.1 Urocolius indicus | reverse complement strand
GCTGCCCACACTCTTCTTGCTGCCCCCAGGCTGCCATTGGCTTCTTGCCCATGAGGGCACGTTGCTGGCTCATGGGCAGTTTATTATCCACCAGCACTCCCAGGTGTGTCTCTGCAGAGCTGCTCTCCAGCAGGTCAATCCCCAGCCTGTGCTGGTGCAGGGGCTTGTTCCTTCCCAGCTGCAGGACTCTGCCCTTGTCCTTGCTGAACCTCAGGAAGTTCTTCTTTTCCCACTTGTAACCAAACTTGAAGGCACTCTGGAGTGAAGACTGGTTCCTGAATTTTAGCAGGTCTGTTGAAATGGAAGCTGAGCTGGGTTACTCCAAGCCATCCCTTTGCAGCTGCTGGTTTCTCTGTGTGGAATATGGCTTTAGGATTCACAAAACCCAAAGCAGGGAACGACCTTGGTATAAGAAGCAGATATGGGTGAAAATACACCCCTCAAATTCTTCAAATATTATTTTTTCCCACTTCTTTAGGTAGTGAATGTACACTGGGAAGGAAACAGCTACAGATTCTGGCCTGAACAGTGGTTTATCTCCACGTGCTATTCAACTGGGAGTTTGATTTCAACAGCTCTTTTTTTTTAATGCAATTGGAAGCAGAGGCAGACTGTGCCTGCTGAAAAACTCCTACTGAGAAATCCCAGCTTTGGAGGGAAAAGCAGGTTCAGCACTCAAATTACACACACAGGGCTTTTCTGCTGTGAAAAAAAGCAGGGCTAAAAAAAAGCATGTAGGTGCAGCCCCAACTTGAGTTTCCTGAAGCAGAAGATGAGGCCTGACTGAGGCAGGAGAATTAACCCAGGAAAAGAGGACAGGCTATTTAGCTTTTGTTGAAGCCATGAGGAGAGAGACTGTAGTTCTAAAACAAGGTGGAGGCTTTTCAATTCTCATTATATGAGTCTATTGGAAGAAAAGAAAAGGAAGAGGGAAAGAATGGGAACGATGGACCAGATTCTCATCTGACTTCTGTTAGTAAAACTCTATAAGGCTTTGCTGAATTTACATTAGAGCAGCTTCAGATCTGCATCTTTTCAAGTTTACTTCAAATGTCCCCTTTGAGCCTAGAAATCTGGAGAACTTGGGAGCATTTGATGCAATCCCCAAGCAATACAAAGGGGAGCCTGTTCTAATTGGGCCTGTCTCATTAGCATTCAACACCACACTGAAAAGATGACAAAGGGCTGTGGCTGACCTTTCATTTCTCTCCATGCTGCCAAGCTTATGATAACACTTGTTTGAACTTCATTAACACCGTTTAATTGCCTGCATCACAATCAATACCATGTTTCCCTACCTAAGTCTGGCAGGGAAGCAGGGATGTGGGAGACTGAAAAAGAGCCAGAGCACAAAAAGCAGAAGCCAAAGAGTTTTTCCACTGCACACTGGTGCCCCAAATACCTGCAATGCTGCAAGGACAGGAGCTGGTGCTGCTTTTTTTTAACTCATCCCTGCAGGGACTTTTGGCTGCCGATTGAGCATTAAAAGTAGCCCCTCAAAGACAAGCTGAAAGTCAATGCAAACGTTGCAAGTGTTATTGACACTTTGAGAATCTTCCTGTGAAGACCATTCAAAATAAGCTTGACAGATTCAGGATTAAAAGAGGTTTAAAGTGATCTGATCTATTGGATTCAGAATGATAAAGTCTGCAGTTTATTATGTTGACCTGAGTGCAAATATTACCTAAACCTACCTGTTGGTACCCACGTCCTGAATCTGTCATCTCAACTATTTCCTTGTCTTGAAGACACTATGATTTACATGGGATTAGCCTTTAGATGCAGAGGTCTTAAGCTTGTTAGAAAACGCTGTAGGAATATGTCTGGACTATACAAACTAGATAGTCTGTACCCATTCAGGACCTAACCTATGTAAATTGTCAGCCTGTGGTTTCAGGACTGTGTTTTCAGTAGATGGTGCAGTGTTTGTGGTGGCTGTTGAACACTTTGCAGCTAGTGTTCGAAAGGAAAATTGGACTATAGTACAATAAAGATGATAAGCTGCACAAAAAGCTAATGTTGTACAGTATTGAGGTTTAAAACAGAAATATTGGGGAGGCTTCAAGGGCTTTGAAAGAGATCGTTAAATGACAGGTGCAATTCCTGATTCTACTGTAAATAAGACAGTCTTCTGGGTCTCCTTTTCCCGCTAGTAAGAAGGCAGAAGACATAGCATAGCAAGGGTCAAGGTACAGGGGTGTTGTCAGTTGAGATAAAACAACGCTGGAAGGGGCCTCAGGAGGTCAACCCAACCAGCTTCTGCCTCAGGGCAGAATCAGCTCTGTCTAAACCCTTCTTGACAGATGCTTGTCTACCCCTTTTTTAAAGGCCTCCAAACAAGAGAGCCTCTGCTCTCCTCAGGCTATCCATTCCTGTGCTTCCCTGTCCTTCCCATCGGAGTGTTTTCCCCCATGGCCAGACAAAAATCTCCCTGACTTTAATTAAAGCCCATGACATCTCACTGCATCCCCAGGGGCAAAGAGTTACAGTTCATTCCCTGCCTCTCTGCTGTAGCTTTTGGTGTCTCTGAAGACTGTTCACTTGTCTTTCTTCACTTTTAGTCTACAAAAAAAAAAAACATCCTCTTGATGTTTTCTTGTTGCAGTAACATGCTGCTCTTAGAATAGCTTTCAGCAGGCAAGATGTGTCTATATGCAAAGGGTACAGCCCCCATATCCCCTGCACTGAGATGATGCTGAACTGTTTCCTCATCCATAGAAACTGCCTGTGAATTCACTCTTCATTCATTGACTCAGTCGTCTAGCCATTGACTACTCATTTTTCTACTGTTGTTTTTATTCTCCTGAGACAAAAAGCAGCAGGAAAAGCCAATCACATGCAACATCAAATCTTTGCCCAAGCTAGTGGATGCAAATCTGGAGTGTGTAGAGAGCTGGGCACAGAGCTGGGGAAGGGGCTGGAGCACGTGCTGTGAGGAGGGGCTGAGGGAAGGGGGGTGTTGAGCCTGGAGCAGAGGAGGCTGAGGGCAGACAGGAGCACTCTCTGACACTCCCGATAGGAGGCTTCAGGGAGCTGAGGGTTGGTCTCTGCTTCGAAGTAAGGACTCAGAGGACAAGACGAAATGAGCTCAAGGTGCCCCAGGGGAGGTTGAGACTTGAGCTGAGGCAGAACTGTTTCCCTGACAGGGCTGTCAGCCCCTGTGCCCAGCCCTGGAGGGATCTCAAAGCTGAGGTGCTGAGGGACATGGGTTAGTGAAGGGCTGGGCAGAGTGAAGTGAGGAGTTGGACTTGATCTAAAAGCCTTTCCAAACCAAAACAATGGTATGATTCTATACACAATCATTACCTTAAGGTCTTCAAGCCAAATCTCTGGAAGAACTGACAGGTCTTCATCTAACTTTGTCAGGTGATTACTGACAAAGTCCAATCAGTGTCTAACAGCCTGACCTTGAACCTCTCTCCAAAATAGCATCAGTCTGGGATAACAGAGTCTTGTGTCTGCCTTGCAGCTGACTCAGCACAAACTCAAACTTGGCAGCTCGTTTGCCTCTCAGGAAACTAAAACTGCCATGCTGCATCAACAGCAGAACTGACAGCATGTCCTTGCATTGCTTCACTTCATCCCATAAAAAAAAAAAAAACGGCCCCTAGCTTGCTCCCAAGCTTTCCTTCTCTGCTCTAACCGTCCCCCATATCCCTTTCGTGCATCTCTTCCTCCTTCAGTGGTCTGGATGCAGCCGGCTATTGCATAACCCTAATTATGTTATTGCTGTAATTGTGGCTGCTGTCTGCAGCACATGGATTCCTTACAAGCCTTTTCATATGCTAAAACGATTATTAATGAGTGCAGTCCCAACCCAGCACAGGCACAACAACAACCATGACAAAAAAAGATCTTTTGGAAGGCAATTAGCTCCATGCTAAGCTGCCTACAGCACGGCAGTGCTGAAACGTTTCAGGCTGGAGAGGAAGCACTGGCAACACGGCCTTTTCTCTCCTCTTTTTGATGAGTTAATGAGCTATTGAGTGGCAGCACACACAGTAATTCTGGTGAAACAGCTCCACTAAGGAGCCTTTCCTGGTTGGTACCCAGGGCAAGAGCATTGAGCCCTGGCTGAACAGAGGGTAAGGTGTGTTCCCAGGTTCACTGATGTGTTGCTTTCCTTGGAAAAACAAACCAACCAACAAAACCATGGACAATCCAGGAGAGGAGGAGGTGCTGAAAGGAATCATAGAATCACAGAATGGTAGGGTTGGAAGGGACCTTTAGAGATCATCAAGTCTAACCCCCCTGCAGAAGCAGCTCCCACCTATCTCAGGTCACACAGGAACATGTCCAGATGAGGCTTAAAGACCTCCAAGGAAGAAGCCTCCATGCCCTCCCTGGGCAGCCTGGGCCAGGGCTCCGTCACTGAAACACTGGAACAGTTTGTTCTTATATTTCAATGGAACTTTTTGTGTTCCAGCTTCACCCATCACCCCTTGTCCTGGCACTGGATACAACAGAAAAAAAAGTGCTGCCCCAATCGCCTGACACCCACCATTTAGATGTTTGTAACTATTAATGAGATCCCCCCTCAGTCTCCTCTTCTCCAGACTAAACAGCCCCAGGTCCCACAGCATTTCCTCATCAGGAAGATGCTCCAGTTCCCTGATCATCTTGGTGGCCCTGCACTGGCCTCTCTGCAGCAGTTCTCTGTCCCTCTGGAGCTGAGGAGCCCAGAACTGGACACAGGACTCCAGATGAGGCCTCAGCAGGGCAGAGTAGAAGGGGAGCAGAACCTCCCTTGAGCTGCTGCCCACACTCTTCTTGCTGCCCCCAGGCTGCCGTTGGCTTCTTGCCCACGAGGGCACGTTGCTGGCTCATGGGCAGTTTATTATCCACCAGCACTCCCAGGTGTGTCTCTGCAGAGCTGCTCTCCAGCAGGTCAATCCCCAGCCTGTGCTGGTGCAGGGGCTTGTTCCTTCCCAGCTGCAGGACTCTGCCCTTGTCCTTGTTGAACATCATGAGGCTCCTCTCTGCAGAACTCTCCAGCTGGTCAAGATCCTGCTGAATGGTAGCACAGGCTCTGGGGAATCAGCCAGTGAATGGGAACAATTATTTTTTTGAGAATAAGAGGGAGCACTACTGTTTATCGGTGTATCCAAAATCCTTCCCCATACAGCAGAGTAGTGGATGGTCTCATTGGCTTTCCTCTTCAAGCCAGGCTGGGATGAGTTGCTGTGCTCATGATACTGGTGAAGTCACATCCTATGGTCCAGTAACTCTCCCAATCTCCATCTGAGTTTCTGATGTACCTGAGTGGTGGTTTTACCCAAATTTCTCGTGGGTTTTATTGCTTCTAAAGTCTAATGAGCAAATTTCCTGTCACATCAGAGAATGAACAGCATTGAGGTAAGAACCTGTGATTCAGGGGAAACGCAACCGCATCAGGATGTTCTGGTATGCATTTAAGGATCTTCTGGTAACAGCTGGGAAGGGATCCACTGGAGATAACCAAAACTGGAGTAGAAAAGCAGCAAACCTGCAGCACCAAGCCAGCAAATAATGCACAACTGACCAAACTGTCACCATCTTATCCTTTGGACTCTCTGTCTTGAACCTTTTGAGGCAGGCTAAGCTAGATTTGCTGCTCTGCAGACTTTCTGTCTCAGGGGAAATCTGGCTTAGTCTCATATCCCCAACCTGCTGCTTGCTAATGCAGCCTCTGGGGCTGAGGAAAGGTGAGTCAATGATCTATTCTTGTCTCAGGTGAGAGCTGGTGGCTCTCAGCTCAGGGGTGCTCATGGGACCAGCGTGGTGAAAGAGAATCTCAGTCCTTGTGCTTTGCCTCACAGCTCAGCCACAGTGTGAGAGCTGTCAGCTGCAGGGATAAGGGGACATGGCACACAGGCAGCCTTGCAAATGCTGTCAGTGAAAATAAAAGGACCTCTGGGGTTTGGTGACAGCGTTGCAGTGGTTTTGAAGACATTAGGGGTATGCAAATGGCAGAGTGGCCTTAAGTACCTCTGGAGATCTGAGCTGAAATAGAAGGTAAATAAAGGCTCAGCAGGGATGTTGTCATCTCCCTGCTAGGATGCTTTAATATACACATTCATCATTTCTATAGATAGTGCAATGATGGCTTCATTAGAAACAGTTGTGTATAAGTAAGTCATTCAGTCATGGCAGGCTTCTGATGGAAGGATATTATATGTCTTCTCCCTGTTCTAGCAGCTAAGTTTGATTATTGGTACATGGAGATCTTTTTCCCCTTCTTCTGTCTTTATTTTTTCTGCAAAACACACTTCCACAATACCTTGGTTGTCAGTCTTAATGGGAAATGACTTCTTAGGTGTGTGATGCCCCTGAGAATTGGGTCCAAGGCAGACTAGGAAACTTTGGTATGGTGGTGAGTAATGGTCCATGAACCCAGGACACTGAGATCACAGCTTGAGGGTGTCATTGCAGGAGATGCCTCCAAGCTCTGAAACTGAAAACCTTTCATCCAGTCCTTCACGCCAGGGAACATTTTGTGTTGCTTGTTGTTGTTCAGTTGAGTTATGGGAAATATCTCTGAAGAGCTGGAAAGGGACTGGGAAGCTTTCAGACCGTTGTGAGTCACAGACAGAGAAGAGCATTGCTACTAGCTAAAAGGGAGACAGGACAAACTTGGAGAAGCAGATGATACCTGTGTCTGTGTTTCACTTTTGGAAGCATCCTATCCCTCCACCTTCTATCCTGCCACCATTTGATGACTAGCAGAACTGCAGAGGAAAAGGAGCATTTCAACTGGTTGGCAGAGCCAGACTGGAAAATCCAACCTCTGCTTTCCTCCACCAGCCTCATTTATTGTTTGCTGTGATATAATCCCCTTCACTTTTCATTTCTCCAAGCAGGAGGGTGCCTATGTAATATTCATGAGGAGCTGGGCTCTTCTCCACGGGCTCTTCTTAGGCACCATAAATCAATGCATTTCACTGCATTGCAGGTTATTTTTCTCCACAAGTCTATGAACTGTGCTGGTTGCACACAGATGTAGTTTGAGTGCCAAGGCACACCTTGCTTTTTGGCCATAAGCCTCTTTGTTTCCCAGCAATGTGCTTTTGCTTCGAGGAGCCTCCAATAGCACTGTCACGGATGCCATTGGTTCCTGATGCTTTCTCTTGGCAGAAGTCCATCTCAGACCATGCCCATGTCAGCTTTTGTCCAGCTGATGATCACAGCATCACACAGAGTCACTGAATGGTGGGGATTGGAAGGGACATCCAGCCCAACTCCTGTTAAAGCAGATTCCCCTCAATCAGGGGGCATAGGAATGTGTTCAAGTGGGGTTGGAAACCTCCTGAGAAGGAGCCTCCACACCCTCCCTGGGCAGCATGGGCCTCACCTCAGCACCAAAGGAGTTTCTCCTCCTCTTTGAGTTTCTCTTGTGTTCCATCTTGTGCACAGTACCCCTTGTCTTATCACTAACCAAGGTATCAGGGTATTGATAAGGATTGATAAGGTCACTCTTCCATCTTCTCCAGGCTAAACAGCCTCAGGGCTGGGAGCCTTTCCTCTAAAGAGATGATGTTGAGATCTGTTTGAGCTTTTCTGGGAGTGGCAAATGTCTAGAAGCATTTATTCATCCTGTTCACTGTCTTCTCCTGGCAGTAGCTCTGCAGAACAGGTCCTCATGGGATTTCAAGATGCCTGCTTTACTCATAGACAACTGCTCGAATCCACTTGGGGACTGAGGGTTAGGTTGAGCCTAAAGCAAAATTCCAGACCTCTCATCACTGGTTTATTGGGAGTGGGCAATATTTAGACCATGAGACTGAGTTAGCCTCAGAGTTTTGTCTGGTCCTGAGCCCAGAAGACAAGAAGCTAGGCCTCTAGGGAGAGAGTAATGTTGTGCATGCTGGAGATTGCAGTAAAGTTAATGAGGTTTGCATGAGTTTTTATGATGAGACAGAGTTTAGCTCTGGAAGCAGTCAAGCTAGAAGACTATGCACAGAGCTGGGAGAAAGATCTCTGCCTCCCAATGCTTTTCTCTCCCAAAGGTTACATCACCCCCAACTTCTCCCTGCAAAACCAGAGTAGGAACTCAGTCTACCTCATCGTGATAAATCAGGATGAGAGTGCAGGGCACAAAACCAGACTGAACAAAACTGGAACCTTCTGGTGTGGAGGGGTTTCCTCACAGCTCTCTGGCACTGTTTTCCACAGGAGACTTCAGCAGCTGCTTGCCCCCTGCTCTGTCAGAGAGAGTATTTTCCCAGTTGTCTGTCTGAAGGATCCTTATCATCCAGCACTCCAGTGCCCAATTTCTCTGCAGTGGCAAACAGCTTCCATCTCAGCAGGTGTCTCAGGGCTGTTTACAGGACACCTGTCAGCTCTTTTGGCTCCCCATCCCCTCTGCCTCCTAATTATAAAACTGTGGATTGTTGCAGCTATGAGGCTTTTTTTATTTTTTTTCCATGTGCACAAAATGTCAAATTGCAGAAATTAAAAATGTAAATGATGGGGTCTAATTAACCAGTTGACAGCAGAGGCACAGCTGCGAGTGACAGTGACTGATTACCTTCCACAAACCTTGTCCTCCAAGACCTGCCTTACCCAGGGGAGGAAGGACATCCAAAATAGCAGCTTCCTTAAAGAGACATTGCTCTGCTGATGGGGCCTGATGGGCAATGGTTCTGGGGCACCCTTATCCTGTGGAAAAAAGAAGCCCCAACCCTATTGAGCTCAAGGGGAATAGCATTGATTCCTCAGCTTCTCAGAGATGTTGTGGGGTCTCCTCCTCTGGAGGTTTTCAAAAACCTCTAAGTGGATCTGCTTTAGGAGAGGGGTTGGACTAGATGATCTCTAGAGGTCCCTTCCAACCCCTGCCATTCTGTGATTCTGTGATTTTCTCCACTCAGAGTGGGGATGTGAGTATTGAAGCCTTTTACCACAAACTGACATCAGGACAGCTTAAAATATGGGGTAAAAGGGAGACATTGAACAGCAAGGGATAGACTGGATTCAGTGGGGGAGGTGGATGATGCTGGGAATGGATGCAGATGTCACGGTGTGAATGGTGTAAGCAAGCGTACAAGGGGTGGTTTGTCTATCAGAGCAAAATCCTGAGCTCTCAGTGAAAAGCTGAGACCAGAGGCAGCGCTCAAAGACCTTGAAGGCTTGACAAAGGAACCCAGCACCAAAAGGTACTGCTAACTTCTTTGCTGGCTTCGAGAAGGTTTACAGGATGCTCTTTGGGTCTCCAGTCTTTGAACAGGGTAGAGAATAAAACACACATCTGGTTTTCAGAATCAGTGCTTCAGTAATTTCCTCTTGGACTGAGTCAGCTCCCTTGCTGTAGAAGAAACGCATGACCAGGCAGATCACTGATGCACCAGAAGAAGCCAAGAGTGCCCAGTGTGTTCTTTCTCCTTACTATTGGTGGCTTTCAGCTCTTGACTCCCTACACCTTCTCCCCTCAAGAAACATCTGTATTTCTCTCTCTCTCTCACTCAGGTACTATTCAGACATTGCCAAAATGCCAGCCATCAGTGACCAGGACATGAATGCCTACTTAGCTGAACAGTCTCGCATGCATATGAACGAGTTCAACACCATGAGTGCACTCTCAGAGATATACTCCTATGTTGGCAAGTACAGTGAGGAGGTAAGAGCCTTGGAGGAGGAAGGGCAGTTCTGCAAGACCGTGGGGCAGCCCATCCATTCCCAGAGTCTAGCATGTGTCACAGATACCTATCTGCAACCTGGCTAGGGGATGATGGACTTAAGAAATGAAAGGTTAAGCCAAGCCCAAACTGCCTGCCTAGTTCCCTGCTGGATGAGGGACCCACTTTGCATCACCTAAGCTAAGCCTAGGATCTGCTCTAGAGAAGAATAAACCTAATCTGCTGCTATAAGATGCTGGACTCAGTACTTTCGGTGGGGTAAAAAAGAAAGGAATAACAACTCTATCACTGCTCTGTCTCTCTCTCCTTTTCCAGATACTCGGAGCCCTTGATCAAGACGACCAGGCTGGGAAACAGAAACTTGCCTACAAACTTGAACAAGTCATAACCCTCATGAGCATAGACAGCTGAGAACTGTCCTGCCAGGGACACCCTGGGAGGGATAAACCAAGTCGTGCCTCACTCAAGATCATCATCTTTACCAAGTGCAAGTTTTGATGGGCTGTAAGCAGAGTCACCTGAACAGCACTCCTCTCTCTCTCTCTCATTTCTTTCTCTTTCCAAATCTATGGACAAAGTGACAAAGCCCTAGGGGTTAAAAGAAAAGCCTGCAGAGGAATCTTGGCTCTGGGGACATCAAGATATTCAGGTGGAGTTCTTCTTTTCACAGCTTGTCCTCTGCCTTTGCCCTAGAGAAAAACTATTATACACATACACAAAAAACAACCCACAACCCACAAATCCTCCCCCCCACCCCCAACATCACATCATCACTCTGCAGATGGGAAACTGGGAGGTAACTTCTGTCATGCTGCTTTAACTGCCCTCCAAGGGCTGTAGCCTCTGGAGTGGACATGGAAACAAACTCAGTATTACTAAAAGTCTCCCCAAGGGGAAGGCAGCCTGCCTGCAGGGATCCTGGAGTGCAGGAGCAAATCGAGATCCTCTCCTGCAGAGCCATTGCAACTCTATCTCTTGATAGTGACCCCCCTGGGAGAGGAACCCCAAGGCTCCCCCCCAAAAAAAAACCCATGCCACAGCTCCGTCCAGAGCAGGACCATCGTGGTTTTTATCTGCCTGGGCAAACAGCGATGTAGCTGCTCTTTTGGGGCAGGGGAAAGGTCAAGAGAGGAAGAGGAGACCGACAATCCCCTGCCCATGTGTTTCATATGGTTATTCTTATTTTTCCAAGAGACCTGTGTCCCCCTCTGTTTTTCCCATCGTGTCCTGCTGATCGTAGCACTGCAGCAAAAAACACTCTCTGCTCAGCGGCACTCTGTCGGTGGTTGTTCTGTTCCTTCTGGCAATGGACAGCACAGCATCTCCCTCATTCCCACCTCAGCTTGGGAAAGCAAGAGCCACTAGTCTCATTTTGTTCCAGGCAAGGAGCTCGGCCTCAAAATCCAACCAGAGGGATTTATTGTTAAAGTCGTTAGTTCTTTCCATTTTTGTTTCCTCAACTGAAACAAAGATATTGTTTTCTCATGGTGGAATCTCAGAAGGATACTGAAGGGCTTGCCATGAAGCAACGTGGTGCATAGGACCGATGGTAGAAACCTTCCTTCAAAGGCACTCCCAAGGGGAAATGTCACCACACGTTTTGGAAGGGAATCTTGGAGGAAACCCAAATGAAACACTGCAAAATAATCTTCTACCTAGATACTCCTCGCTGAATTGTGTGTCTTCTGGAGGTCTCTGAACCACTGTAAGCTCATCTGCCTTTTGGTACCAACCCTTTCCTTTTCTCTATTTCTGGAATCAACAAACCTTGCTGAAGGCACAGTTGCTGCCTGGGGAAGGATTTGCTTTCTCTTTGCACTTCCTATCCCTTCACAGTTCTCTGTCACCACAGGACAATTGTGGATGCTTACCCTTGTCTTATCCTCTGCTAAGCTCCTCCAGAACAACATTTCAACCTGTTTCATGGTCACTCAAAGAGGAATAAGCTTCTGCATCTGTTCTGCATTTGGCTATTTTGGTCATACAGCTGCCAGCTTGGATAACACCATAGTTCAGCTTAGTGGGAGACCCTTGGGGTCTGAAGAACCTTGGAGGCAAGAGCTGGATCTTCGTTCATCTCACCAGAAATGAGCAGAACTCACTAGGAGACTGAGGATCGCACAGAAAATCAGCCCACATCCATCTCATACCATCCTCAGAGCTACAGCATGGATCTACTTTGCACCTGGAGGGAGGAAGAGGGTAAAGACAGGGTTTGTAAATTGATTACAGAATGAGTGCATTTGTTTTTGTTGCTAGTAAACCAGAACCTCTTCAGAGCAATGGATCACGAGGGCATCTAACAGGGGGTGCAAACAGGAGTCAGTCAGCAAGCGCGTTCCCTTCAGCCAAGCAGATACACACATAGGGCAAGTCTAAGAACCTGTTTGGACAACAGCAGCCCAAAACTGGACGTGTCTGTGTCGGGGGGGAAAGGATATCCCACTGAAACAGCAACCTTAGGGACACGCCTTGGTTTTCAAACCCCAATCATTTCTCTCTTGATTGAGGTCATTATTATTTTGTGTGTGTGTGTGTGTGTCCGTGTGCGTGTGTGTGTTTGCTCTCTCCTTCTCAGTTCTCGTTTCTTTTGGCTTGCTTTCTGTTTGACTGCTGAGCTGATGGACTCATCATGCACCTTACGGACATCTCAGCATTTTTTTTAAGAGGCTGGGTTGGTTCTGCCCCACGATTTTCATTGATCCACGTTGAAGCAACGTTGGCGCGTGTTCCAGATCCGTTTGATGATGGCTGTGAAAGTGGGGTTGGAAGTCCCACCAGAGCCAGTGGTAAAGAAAGGTACAACAGCACCACAAACACAGTATTTTTTTATAAGTACATTAAAAATAAACAAGAAAAAAAAAGAGGAAAATGTTAAAAAGAGAAAAAAAAAAAAGAAAAAAAGGAAGAAACCAAAGGTTCTGACAAACAAAGTGCCACAAAAGATAAACACGGACCCCTATTGTCATGCCTTGTACTCACAGCTGGATGGTAGGAGTCTAAGGACAATTAGCTGGCTTGGAGGGAAGTGGTGATGAGTGATGGGCTGTACTGCCTGGACATGTGCACATGGAAGGAAGGAAGAGAAATATTTCCTTTCAAAGGAAAATAAAGAAGTATCAAAGTGAACTGGTGTAATCCTGCACTGCTACCGAAGGCAGAGGAACACCACAGGGGGAACTGGAGACTCACCCCGTTGCTTTTGGATGTTTTCAGGGCTGTGGATTTTGGTTTGTTATGGTTGGTTTCTGTTGTTGTTATTTCATTTCTCCTTGCTGGTACGGAATTTTTCACCTGTAATATGTATTGTTTTGGGTTTTCCCAAGAAATACTTGAACACCTCAGACACACTTGAGAATGAAACAGGGGAAATGGGAAGCACTGTGAGACTGCTCTCTTAGCCTTTCCCAAGTTCCCATTTAGGCATTTCCATTTTGTCTCCACCCTCTTCTTTCCCCCAGCCCCAGGATTTGAAAGAAAATCTGTATTTGGCTTCTCTTTCACCTTCACTCCTTCCCTCCCCCCTTTTGTTTTTCCTTTATTTAGCTTTTGAGCTTGGAAAATGTGCCAGAATTGTGATGTAAATGCGTGGGCTTCCTCCTCTGTCCCCTTCAGTGCCCTCCCCATATCCAACCACTCTCCCAGCATCCCCCAGTCTATGAGAGGTCTCGGCATCTTACTTCCCAGCCTCGTCTGATGAGCTAACTATTTTTTAAATGCATGTAAAATACAACTGAAAACAAAGACACAAGCAGAAGAATGAGCCCTACTACAGCATGGATACATTCTTTTCCTCTTCTTTTGGTTTGTTTCTCCCCTCCTCCCTCTCCACACTTGACCAAAAATGCCCAATAGTTGGTGTTGCACACTGTTTATCAAGCTACATGGACAGAACTGGAGTCAGAGTCCCTGGAGATCAACAGACAGGTTCCTGATATCTAGAATATGCCAGATGATAAGCTGATCTTTATGGGTATTTCTCAAACACTGCAATCAAGACAATGAGTGCTGACACCATCAGAAGTAGGGAAAGGGAACTCATGAGGAGTCTCTGTGGTCTTGCTGAGAGAGCTTAAGATTATTTCTTCACTGCAGAGTTTGCTCTGGGACTTTGCCCCAGGGTTAGAGGAACAAAAGGTGAATAGTCCCTCTGCAAATGTCGTGTCCTCCCTGGGAGTGTGGTCACACAGTGATCTGAGACATAATCCATCATGTCACGTGCTTTTGGGGACTGAGCTCTGCAGTAAACACTGCTGTGGGAAAGGTTGCATGTTATCTGGAAGAAGAATCATAGAATTATAGAACAGTAGGGTTGGAAGGGACCTCCAGACATCATCTAGTCCAACCCCTGAAGGTCCCTGGGGTAGAGGGATTGTTAGTGCTTGAACAGACAGCACAGGGGAGCTACTGAAAAGCCGAAATGCAGCCACAGCTTCCTCTCCCATAACACCCCAGTCCTTCTCTTCCCACTCTTCTTTCTGCTCTGAACATATCTGAAGGTTTGACCCAATCCAACCCACACCAGCCTTGCTGTGTTAGGTAAAGAGGGTTGTGCCAATTCTCTCATCTGCAGTTTTACCATTGCAGTTGCCTTTTTTTATCACTTTGACACTGGAAACCATAAAGAATCATTATGACATGAAGAAGATTTACCAGCAGAGTTTTGTTTGGTATTTGCTTTAGCTGAAGAGTCATTACCAAAGTTCCCAGACTTTGTGCATTATCCCACAGTGGTGGTTTTACCACATGAAAGGTTTTTACCATGAAGGGAAAGAGACCAAGTAAAAGGCATCATTATCCTCGTTGCTTTTAACAATGTTATTGGTAATTGACAGCATTTTAATGGTCCAGTAGCCAGTCTCAGTGTTGAGTCAGACAGCACAAGTCCAGACAGCCCTTCCAAATTTCCTCAAGTCCCTGATTCCTATGATGGAACAATCCAAGAGCAGAACAGCTGTAATATCAAGAGGAAATTTGTTTGAAAGTATGCCAAAACACAAACTGTAGATGTCCTTCCCCAGGGCTTTAGTGAAGTGCTTTGGAAAAAGACACTGTTATATGGAAGGGTCTTCCAAAGGGAGATTTGAAAGCTGAAAGAACTGAGTCTCAGGGCTCCTCTTTGTGGTGCATACATCTGTGTCTCCACAGAGGACCCTTAAATGCAGGGACCATCTCACACCAAAAAGAAAAATCTGAGCTTCTGGAGCTGACCAGGAATATTCTCTCACAGCACTAAGGCATCAGTAAAACAAGTCATGCTTCATTCCCAGCAGCCTGTAGAAGAATCACTCATGAAGCAGATCCATCTGATAGTGTGAAATTATTTCTTGGCGCTGTAAAAAGTATGAAAGAGAGGAAGAAAACTCATCCTGCTTCCCAAACTCCTGAGGCAGGTTCTAGTGTGTACAAGGTTTCCTCCTTCATAGAAACTCATTCAACAGAAAGCTGTTGGTGGCCATTGCTGATATGGGAAGATACCATAACCAGATAAGCACTTTGCTGCAACCCCATCATTGCAAACAAGGAGGTTTTGGTCCTTTTCTTCTCTCTGGTTCAGCATTTAGCTACAGAAGCCAGATGGAGGGGGCTGTATAAGAATGGCATTGTGCTCCCACCAGCTTCGTGTTGGTTTTGGGTAGCTCACTAAAAACTGCATCCAGGAACCCAATTTGCACATCCTCTACCTTTGAATGAGGAAATCACTATAAAAATCCAGCTCTCACATCAGTGTTGTGATTTTAACACTGTGAGCCTCTGGTAACCTCCTCTCCTGGGATGACCAGGGGACACCAGGAGTGGATCTCTTTCTCCAAACCAGGGAGCTGTGATCACTTACACCATCGGAGCAGACTGTGTTTCTGTGGTGAGAGACAACTCATCCTTGACAGCCTTTAGGTAGGGAAGTACTGGCATAGCCTCAGTGATGCCAGGACAATTTATTCTGTGCATCTGATGAGCAGTAAAAAGAGTTGTCTTCCAGGGCAGGTGGAAGTCTTGAGATATCCCAGCTATTGCCATTTATAGTTGGTGTGCTGTGAAGCAAGCAACCGGTGAAGCAAACAAACCTCAACATCACAGTGTGAATGTCAGCCTCCTGGGCATTCGCAGCCTGACTTTGCACCCAATGCTGTTCCCATTTCAGAGTCCTGCAGTTTTCCTTCACCTCTGCCACTGCGCAATGCCCCTTCCTCCCCCAAAGAAGACTTGTGTTGTCTCACAGGGACAACCATTCTGCAGAGAGTGCTTTGGAAACAGAGCTTGTCAACCATCTGGGGCGGCTCAGTTCACCACAACTGTTAGAGAAACACCCAGAGGGACACACAGGCAACAAATTAACTCATAGAAAGTTGTCAAAAAGCAAAGAAAAAAAAGAAAAAAAAAATAAAAGGACAAATATTTACAGTTGGGATATATAAAACCACCAAAACCCACCCCAGCGAGGATATAAAGCTGCTTAGTCTGATCAACCCGTCACGTGTGTGCTTTCTGTTGTTGTTGTTTTTGTTTGTTCATTGGATTTTTCGTTTCTGTTTGGTTGGTTGGGGTTTGCTTTTGTGTGTGTGCGTGTTAATCTTCTGTTCTAAAAATGGAGAGTTTACCTCAAGATATTCTTTCTGCTTGGAAACAGATCACCTCAAAGACGCTCGCAGCAGAGAGCAGTGTGCAGGGAAGCTCGGGAAAGTGAAGCTGGGTGGTGTGGAAAACGGGGAAAACCAGGACATTTAGGCTCTTCGAGCATTCCTTTCTCTTACTGATGTGACCTGGCAGGTTGTCTCGACTCTGAAGGCAACATTTCCCAATGGGAGAGGTTGTTCCCTTTCAGATAGACTGAGGCACTAGAGCCAGCTGGAGAAATCAAGGCACATGTCCAAGCTTGCAGTCTTTTCTGAAGTACCTTAAGAAAAACTTGGTGTTACTTAAAACTTCTATGCTGCTCTTTCTCCACTCCCTGGAGAAAACCCACTTTTCAGGCCAGAGTGGGATAAGGAAGCAGAGAGATTAGGTGCTAGCTAAATGCTCCCAGTGTTTTCCCCAAGGAATCAAGGGTGAGAGGCAACTGGATTATTTAATGTCACAAGACAGGCCCTTCCTAGTGTCTGACCCTGTGTCTTGGACATACCCACGAGCCCAGAAGTCTCATTCTCTGTTTTTGCTAAAACTTCCACCTTCAACACACAAGAAAATCAACGTCAAGACACATCCTTTCACCACAGTGTTACTAACAGCCTCAAAAGAGATGTCAAGACAGCGTTAAGAAAGGAGGTTGGGATCCTTTTTCTTAGGTTGTTGTTGTTGTTGGTTTGGTTTTGGTTTGTTTTTTTTTTTAATTTCCTTTGAATTGATCCTAGTTAAATAAAAGAGAAAAGATGAATAAAATCTATACTATTTAAATTGGAATCCCGTTGTTACTTGGTAAAGGCAAAGCTTCTGTACCTTTGTTATAATTAATTGTATACCTGTGTATGTAAATATGAGGCATTCCTATTTTGCAGTCCAGAACAAAAAAAACAAGAAAAAAAAAGAAAAAAAATACCTATTTGTAATATAGAATAAAGTTTATTAAAAAAAATAAAGAAATAAAACTGCCCCTGGGCGGTGATTGATGCTTCCTCTGGGCAAACGGAGCCAGAGAGAGGGAATGCAAGTGAAGGGGAAGCGTGGGACCAAAGATGAAAAGATGGGATCATAGAATCATAGAATAGTAGGGTTGGAACGGACCTTTGGAGATCATCCAATCCAATCCCCCTGCAGAAGCAGGTTGACCTAGATCAGGTCACACAAGAACATGTCCAGGTGGGTCTTGAAGATCTCCGAGGAAGGAGCCTCCACACCTTCCCTGGGCAGCCTGGGCCAGGGCTCCCTCACTCAGTTTTGCCTTATGTGTAAATGGAACTGTTTGTGTTGCAGCTTCTTCCCATCACCCCTTGTCCTGTTGCTAGATATCAAAGAAAAAAGTGCTGCCCCAACCTCCTGACACCCACCAGTGAGATATTTGTAACTATGAATGAGATTTCCCCGTCAGTCTCCTCTCCTCCAGACTAAACAGCCCCAGGTCCCACAGCCTTTCCTCAGCAGGAAGATGCTCCAGTCCCTTGATCATCTTAGTGGCCCTGCACTGGCCTCTCTCCAGCAGTTCCCTGTCCCTCTTGAGCTGAGGAGCCCAGAACTGGACACAGGATTCCAGATGAGGCTTCTCCAGGGCAGAAGAGAGGGGTAGAAGAACCTCGCTTGAGCTGCTGCCCACACTCTTCTTGCTGCCCCCAGGCTGCCATTGGCTTCTTGCCCACGGGGACACACTCAGTTTATTATCCACCAGCACTCCCAGGTGTGTCTCTGCAGAGCTGCTCTCCAGCAGCTCAATCCCCAGCCTGTGCTGGTGCATGGGATTGTTCCTTCCCCGCTGCAGGACTCTGCCCTTGTCCTGAGGCTGCTGGTGAGGCAAGCTGTTCTTGCAGCACTCATGGTTCTCCATGCAAATAGGGAGAAAACATTTGCCCTCAGCCCCTGTATCTTTGGCTGCAGGCAGAAATTGGATGTCTCTCCTCCGAGGAAGAGGGAAGGATCAGTTGCCTATGGGAAGACCTGCAGCCCACTCACTGCCAGGCATGATGTCTCTTCTCAGTAAGCGTCTTCAAAGCTGAAGATGTTTTCCAGGCAATGGGAAATACAGCTTCCCTCCTGCCCCTGTGTCCTACCCCTGCTCTCTTCCCACACATGGTGAGAAGGAGCAGCTGATGACTCCAGTTTATACACAGCTTTGCTTCAAGAAAGAGAGGAAGATTCGTTTTCCCTTTCCCATGTCTGCTCCCCAACTCAACGCACTCCCCTTATCATTATTACCTGTGATACTGCCTTTCAACAGCTGTTGCAAAGAGTAAATCTTTAATGAAGAAGGTCAGATTCCCTGGGACTGATGATGGGTTTGGCCAAGCCCAGGTGAGGTTTGCACTGCCTTGACACAGATCTGCAAGGTTTAACACATCAGCCTCATCCTGTACCTCAAAGGACAGGAAACTTGACGTGAGACACCTCAGCTGAAGGCAAAACGGAGATAAAAGAATCACAGATGCTTTTCAATGACCCTGCTCTTGAAAAGCCAAACTGATACACACAGAGCCAGGTCCCTTAGGAGGTGGAAAGTGCAGTGTGTGTGGGGGGGAAACTACTGAAACTTCAGCCTTTCATAATTCACCACTCTAACAGCAATGAGACATGGCAGAGGGAGTCAGAGCCATGTACTTGCCTTGTCCTTGTGTCCCACATCCTTCAGCAGACTCTCAGTCAGCACTGCATGTAGCCACCAGCATCCCTCTCCCCGTGAAGCAGGGTCAAAGCTCTTCCCCTCACTGTCATCCAAATTGCTGGGCTTCCCTTCTCCTAGATGACCCCATGCTAAGCCTCTGTTAACCCTCAGAGAATGAGAGAGCTGGAAGCTTTAATGGGATTTGCAGCCTATGGTGCCAAATCAAGGCTTATGGAAAGCAAACAGCTTTGTGCTGAACTCAGTTGTGCAAGCCTCAGCTCAATGGGCAGCACGGAAAGGGAGTAAGACAATGGATCTTGAAAAGGGAAAGGGGTCAAATGGAGCTTTGGCAGCTTTTGCAATAGGATTCAGCAGCATACATACACTGACAGACCAACCACATTGGATCCATGGAACTACAACATCCCTGTCCAGCTGCTCTGTGGGACACAGCAGAGGAAAAGCCACCCAAAAGGGCTGACAGCACTCCATGAGCTGCAGGAGCTGATGCAGGAGCAATTGGTGTGTGAAGAAGTGCTTCAGATTTCAGCTCTTCTGAATTATTAGTGCATTCAAGGGGGAAAAAAAAAAAGACCCAGAAACACCTCTAAAGGAAAGAATTATGAAGGCTTTTTGGTTCTGGGGCTCTTTTGTAAAGCCTAAACTAAAATATCTCATAAAAGCTTCCTTCCAGACAAAGTGGTTGTACTTAACATTTGCACAGGAGTAGTTTTAGGCTGAGTCTCTGCCAGACATTGCACAAACAGAGAGAGAGAGAGTGGCCCTGTAGAAATAACAGTTTCCACGTCAGTGAGTCTGGGCAGGAAAAGGAAGAGGTGGAGAGGAAACCGAGGCACTGAGAGGTGAAATAACTTGCAGCAGCTCAGAGGCAGAGCTAAGGTCTCTGAAACCTGTTCTCTTCCCAGCACCAATCAACCCAGTCACTAGTTTTGCAATGTATTGCATGTCTGTGAGTATCCACAGGGCAGGGCATGATTGGGATGCACACTGTGATCCTACAGCTAAACCTCACGTGTGAGACATCATCAGACCACAGCTTCTTCTTGTCTGCTCTGCCAAGGCTGGGAAACAACACCATGCCAAGTATTCCCACAGGAAAAAAAACACCCCACACCCTTCCAAGCATTAAATGGGGCTGTAAGTATTTAGCACAGACAAACAAACAGATTCCAGGCTTGTGGTAACTCCCTGTTGTCAGCTGTAAGCTCAAAACATTTGCTTTCGAGGAGGATTACATGTGTGGGCTTGCTACTACTTAGTGGAGAATTTACCTACTGATTCAATGAGAGCTGCAAGAGTAGGAGTGAGGAGGAAAAGCTCTGGCATGGTTATGTCTGCAGCAGGACAGGGCATCAGTCTGGTGCCTGCTGGGACACTCTGGATAGCCTGAGAAGCCTTGGCTCAGGTCCCGTTGTTTGTGTCTGGAGGAGACAGCACAACTGTGTTAGAGTCATCAGCCACTTCTCACAGTTTCAGCCTCTGAAATGCTTCTGTTCAAGCTCCCAAATGAGCTAAGCTGGATATTCAAGGCCAACCAGTTCTTTACAAAGCAGGCTGGAGCCATCTTCCCATCTCTTCACTAAGATCACTGATGTTTATCTGTCCGTGTCCATTCTTCCACCCCAAGCTACAGAAAAGAGGCCTTTTCAAAGCTTTGATGCTTTTACTGACCGAAAGAGATGATGGCCATTTCCTACATCTCAATCCAGCCCTCCTCCAGGTTTCTCCTCTGAGGGAATGGTGACCATTTACCTCAGCTACGTGACATCCTCAGTGTAAACAATACCCCCCAAGGCCCCCTCAAAGACCTGACAGTGGAGAGAGCAGGGCAAAGCTAAGAGCAAGCCTTCACCTCACAGAGGAAAGCTCAGAGCCAGCCTGCAGCTCAGCTTCCCAAAGCAATCCCAGATGTCAGCTGAGAAGGGCTATTTCCAGCAACCTGGAGAGCATTCCATTTGCCTTTATTACTTCCCGGTTCCCTCACCCGCTTTCTGACACATCACAGCTTCAGCTGCCTGCATCTCATTAAGCTGTTTCCCCTCACCAGTCCTTTTCCTGAGGGTGTTTTTTTTTTCTGGTTCAGCAGAGTATAAGTCCAGCATCAGCTCTCTCCAGTGCCCACTGGATATCACTTGTACCTGGGAACTGACAGTGTCTTTGGCGTCAGGTTCATTATCCTCGTCAAGAGATCCTCTCAGCAGAGGGGCATGGAAGCGTAACTCTGAGTCATGAGACCTGCCTGCTTCAGTTTTACCACGTGCCAGCACACAGAATGGCAAGGAAAGGGTTAAAATGGTTCTGGGACCAATGAGGTTTTATTCAGAGCCATCCTAGCAGGACCTCTGCAAAACCACATCTTCCCATGCTGAGTGAGTGACTGGGGGTGTTTTCTTCTGGTTATCCTGTCTCCCTGCACAGTTACCAGTGACAAACAGGTCCTTTCAGGATACAATTCATCTCCCTGCAAGCTCAATGGCTAAAACAGAGCAGTGACTGACAAACATAAAGGCTTGTTTCCTCTGCCTGGCCCTAGGGAGGATGAGGAGAGCCAGCCCAGCTGCAGACAGTTGTGCTGTGCCTTTCTAAAGCCAGCTGTGGGTCTGCTTTGACCTTGCTTGCTGTAATTGTTTTAGCAAAGGGAATGTCTCTTGCTGTATATGCAACACAGCCCTGAGCTCTGCAGTGTGCTGTAGGTTTGCATAACCCAGCAAGCATCTGGGAGGAAAGCAGGAATCAATTTGGTCATTTGCCTTCAGCTGAGATGTTCAAACAAGAAACAAATGGAAGGAATTGGTTTCTTTTTATTATCATTATTATTTTTCTCCTTTGAATTTCCTGCCTCCTCATAAACTCTGATGGGAAATGTAGCCACTGACCTTATGACTCCCAAAACCCAAGATGATGCCAAGACATCTCCACGGGTCAGCTTTCTTTCAGCACAGCATATGGGATGCAGCCCTGCAACACAGGCAAGCAGATCAACAGGCAGTCACCATGCAGGACATTTTAGAGGTAGGAATGTGGAAAGCAGATAACACCACCAGGCATCATGTTTTTCCTGGCTACATCTGTACTAGTAAATAAAAGAAGGCCAAGGTGGGGTATCAAGCCTTGTGTGGATATTGTCAGGGATGCTTAGCTGTCAGCATGCTGCCCAGCACAGGTTTGGACAGTGCCAGCTAACCTTCTTCCAGAGAATGTCCAGGCACAGGTTGGGAAGAGAATGTACCAGGGTTTTTTTTTACTTTCATGGATAAAACTTTGCCCAGTCTGGCTCCTTCTGTTTTATATGCTCTTTGACACAGTTGCTAGATATACAGAGCTAGACCAAAGGTGTGCAAGGGAAAAGAGTCTTCTGGGTCAGGAGATGTTTGTAATAAAATATTAGAAAGGGAGATGCTTTCTAGGTTCAGCCTGTTGTCACCTTGAGAGTGTGATGTTTACTTGTTCAGGGCTTGTACGTAGGGATAAGAGAATGAGTCTAAGAAATTATTGTGGTTGGCTTTGAAGATAGATCTGAATTTTGACAAATGGCCTTTTGGGGCCAGAGATATGATGCCAGAGAGAAATATATGGAATCATAGAATCATTTGATTGGAAAAGACCTTTAAGATGGAGTCCAACCCATCACCTCACATTGCCAAACCCACCACTAACCCATGGCCCTCAGCACCTCAGCTCCAGGGCTGGGGACTCCCCTATCTCACTGGGCAGCCTGGCACAGGGGCTGACAACCTTCTCAGAGGAAAAGATCTTCCTCATCTCCAAACTAAACCTCCCCTGGGACAACTTTAACCCATTTCCTCTTGTCCGATCATCCATCACTGGAGAGCAGACACTTGACCCTCCCCCCACCTCCCTGCAGCCTCCTGTCAGGGAGTGTCAGAGAGTGCTCCTGTCTCCCCTCAGCCTCCTCTGCTCGAGCCTAAACATCTCCAGTTCCTACAGCCACTCCTCACAAGACTTGTTCTCCCCTGGAACGAGTGATACATCCCAGGACATCCCACCTTTGTCCCTCAGACACAACTCACAAGTATGAAGTTGATACTCTAAGTCCACTTTGATTAACCCTTTGCTGAAAGAACCACCATGCACTAGAGTGCCAGACTACATGAATTTCAGTACCTGTTCTGCTTTGTAATGTTATGGGGCAAGTCTAATGAGTTGGACCTCATGTCCTGAGTTAGGTCCTGTGGCCCCAAGTTAGGTCTCACTCACCATCTGCAGTACAGGGTAGACCTACAAGCAGCTCGCAGCCTCTTGAGCTCACTAAGAAGAGCCAAATGGAAAACCTCCAGGGTTCAGGACACCAGGGTCACCTTGGTGGTCATGCTATGGCTCTGGACCTGTACTTTCTTTGTCATGGGTGAAGGCTACAGACACTGATCCAATTACGTTAACGGTACCCAAGTCTGGTCTCTGTTTTCACAGCGCTCAAGCCAAACCAGAATGCACTCAACAGGGAAACTGTCTCATAAAACTGCCCTGTTTTGGATTAGCAAAAGCAATCTGATTAACTCCCCAGCAGGGGCAGAACAAAACACCAAGCTCCATCTCGACTACCACATCAGAGACCTCCGGTGAATTAGATCCAGAAGAGGCAGCTGTGAGTTATGGGGCTGGAATTCCATCAAGGGCTTCTGAAGAGGTCATAAACTACCAAACAGCTCTTGCAACACCCCCCTCTTCCCCATCCACCATCCACAAATAGAATTATAGCCCCATAATTCAAGTGGGGTCTGTTTGTCTGCAAAAGGACAAAAGCAAGGAGCCATCTGTGGGGGTGTCAGGGCTGTAAATCCATTCACAGGATGATGCTTCCAGGCTGCACCCAGGTCTCCTCACTTTTCCCACCCATCTTGTCTTCTTCTTTTCATCTCCTTCTTCCTTTCTTTCCTGCTTAATAGAGATATAAAAGCAGTCACTGTCCCAGAGACTGATCAGACAGTCAACCATTCACATCCAGGTCTCTTTCCTTCACTCTGGACAGTGAGAGCAACACTCAGTCTCCTTCTCCCCACTTATTTTCCACAAACCATTCCCTAGCACAAGCCATATTGCAAACACCTAACCCATGTTAAACCTTCTGAATGAAAGGGCTGTCCTGTTCTTTTCAAGTTGGGCCAAAGTAGTTTCCCATAATTGCATTCTTTGATGGTTTAAGGTGAGGGGCACTCTTTTACTGGTATTTATATGCAAGACGTTCATCCAGCAAATCAGAAAGGTTGTCTGGAATGTTTCAGCATCACAAGCTAGGCAAGACTAAGTGATTCCAACCGTGGTGTGTTTGTGGGCCATTTTGAGCAGCCTTGAACTTCAGAGGTGGTCCATGCTTCCCAAAGCTTCAGTGACTGACAAAGAGCCAATCTGCAAATCCCTTGTAAGTTAAAGCTGGCAGGCATTGTAAAATACCCTGGCACAGGTTCAGAAAGATGAAAGTAAATCTGAGTCAAAAGTTGGGTCTTCCAGAAAAGCCAGTGGTTTGCTAGGGCCAGACACAAAGTTGGGACTAGAACCTGCTGGTCCAAAGCTTAGGTGATGTCTAAGATCACACAACTTCTTCTAACAGACCAGCTGGTCAGTGTGCACAGATGAGAAAGAAGTGGGGTTGAGCATTTTACCTCATATCAATATCCTCCCTTTCTTTTCAACTCAATTCTTGCAACTCATTGTATTGAGTAATTCAATGAGATAGGTCAAGAAGCAGAACCTGGAAGTGCTGAACATCCACCCACGAGGAACGTCAGGGCACTGTTTCTCAGTGGCTCAGGGATTTCTGTGCTGGCTCTGTCATTTTCACTACCCCTCATATAGTTTATGACATAAATGATCACCAACTCTCTTTCAGTCAAGCAGGAATGGTACCAATGTCAAACCACAGCCAAATCAGTAGCATACTTGTCATGTTTGTTTTTTTTTAAACTGAAGTGTTTTATATGTGTGTGTGAGATTAAAAGCTGAAAAGCCAAAGGATTTATGATGCCTTGACTTAGGAAGCAGCTCCATAGCCTTTGGAAAGGCTTTTCCTGACAAGCAGTGCTACCAACTCTGCAAACACATATTAGCATGTTGGGAAGGTTGTTTAACCAGGCAAAAGTACTCCAATGCAAATACAAATAGTCACATGTGGGCTTTAAGTCAGTGACAGAGTGGTGAGGTTTAGAGATTTCTCATGGGAAAGCAAGTTATTGATCAGTGCACATGGGAATGATGCTTCTCCATGGGGGTGGCTTGGTTGGCTTTCAACAAAAGCTCAAGACAAGTTGTGATTGTTTGGTTTAAAATACCCTCCCACACTTCTTTTTCTCCTAGATTGGCCAACCAAGATGGCATAGTTTGTCATCTAAACTCCTGTTTTCTTAGCTAGATGGAATCCTTCATGTTTGGGTTTTGTTGAGTTCCTTGGTTGGTTTGGGGTTTGTTTACTGTACATCTCTGAAAGTTGCCTCGTATGACTAACTCAAATGTCTTCCTGCTCCTCATCTGGAACTTCTTCAATGTGCCCTCGTGGGCAAGAAGGCCACAGGCAGCCTGGGATGTATCAAGAAGAGTGTGGGCAGCAGCTCAAGGGAGGTTCTTCTCCCTCTCTGCTCTGCCATAGCTGCTGAGGCCTCATCTGGAGTCCTCTGTCCAGTTCTGGGCTTCTCAGCTCCAGAGAGACAGTGAACTGCTGCAGAGAGGCCAGTGCAGGGCCACCAAGATGATCAGGGAACTGGAGCATCTTCCTGGTGGGGAAAGGCTGTGGGACCTGGGGCTGTTTAGTCTGGAGAAGAGGAGACTAATGGGGGATCTTATTAATATTTGTAAGTATATAAATGGTGGGTGTCAGGAGGTTGGGGCAACACTTTTTTTCTGTTGTATCGTGCCAGTAATGGAATGAATCTGAAACATAAAAAGTTCTATCTAAACGTAAAGAAAAGCTATTTCAGTGTTTCAGTGAGGGAGTCCTGGCCCAGGCTGCCCAGGGAGAGTGAGGAGGCTCCTTCCTTGGAGGGCGTCAAGATCCACCTGGACACGTTCGTGTGTGACCTGATCTAGGTGGGACCTGCTTCTGCAGGGAGTTTGGACTGGATGATCTCTAAAGATCCCTTCTAACCCTACCATTCTGTGATCCTTCCAAGGTGTCTCATAGAGGTAACTGTAGTAGTGGTCTACTGTGTAGGCCTCTGCTATACACTCCAAACATACAAACTAAAATCTAGGGAGAAAGGCACGAGCTAAAAGAGAGACAGGGAAAGCAATTAATTGGGAAAACCAATAACAGACATAGAGAAAAAAAACCTGAGATATTCTGAGGCAAAACATCTGAAAAAGAATTGATTAAAAGCTCTCCCATCTTTTGAAAAAGCCAACTTGTAATGGAACAGCAAGTGTCTTAGTGACTCCCAGCAGAAAAACACTTTGCAAACTGGATTGTGCCCTGTGATCACATTGTGATGTTTCATATATGTCTACATTCTTTAATTACCAAGATTACCCCATATAATATTTGATAATTCTGCCCCTTTGGGAAGTTGATTACAAGGGAAAGGCACAAAACATTGTTCTAGATTTCCAGCCCGGGGAATTGCCTCAGAAGCTTGCTTAAGTTTGGGGTTTTTTTTGCCTTGATATTTCTTACCCCCTTTGGAAATCTTTCATTTTCCTTCCTTAGGGTAGAATTTCAATTAGCAGAAGGATAATGCTGTCAGGAGGCACTGAATATCCTTGGAGGTAAATCTAGCTGGGAGTTGTCAGTGGCATATCTGAAATAGCCTGACAGAAGAGGTCCTGTAAAGCTTAGATTACTCTTAAAAAGAAAATAAAAACAAACAGTTTGCCTCTGAGAGAGAGAATGAAAGTTGTGGGAAGGAGATTGCTTATTGAATTGATATGTTCAGCTGCAAAAAGGGATGAGAAAAGAGAGACTGTATGAAAGACATCCGAAGTGCTGGATTTGACTGAGAAAATGTCTAGATAAAATTCTAAAGGCATTCCAAACCTACCTTTAATCTTGGTGACTGGAAGAGTTTCTTGTGGAACCTCCTGACATGAGAGGGGGTGAAAGAGTTGAAAGACAGACTCATGACAGCTACAGGAACCCACGTGTAGAGGAAACTGCCACACACAGTGGCACACAGGAGTGTTCATTTGGTCTTTCCTGGTTCTTAAAAACCAAGAGTATCAAGGCAAGGCAGCCTTCCCCCATTTTGCAACTGACCCAGCTCATGGTTCACTTGTGGAGGACATTAGAAGCACCAACACATCCATGCTGATTCAATATCTCTAGACACAGGAGGACAAGTGTTGAAATCCATATGAGGTTTCAGATTCTACCCAATGCCTCTAAACTCTCTGATGTGTTGGACAACTCTTCATTTTAGTCTTCAATATGATTCCCTTCCACTGAAAGGCTAGGCTTTTGTCTTGCTGGTTAATCAGTAGGGTGCTGCATCACTGGTACTATGCTTGATATGAGGTGTATGGAAGGCTAGGGGAAAGACTACTGTGTCCTTGAAATTGCTGCATCTATAGTGAATGGATTTCAAGGTGTGTTTGTGACCTTGAACACTGATATTTCCTAAGGAAAGATGCCAGGAGTAATAATTAAAAACAAATCAAGAGAACTGATGTGATGAGGCCAGTTCTCATCTGCATTTCTCCTTCCTCACACCCTCAGCTGAAGGGACAACATGTTTAACCCCAACCCACCTGAGCAAGGAGCACACGGCTTGAGTGTTGATGTCACTCTTCAGCAGTGAGGACTGAAAATGTGGATGAGAGCAGGTCTACCTGGGCTTTCTCAGTGCTACCTTACAGTGTCATCTTGTGACGTGACCTAGGTTGACCTGCTCCTGCAGAAGGGTTGGACTGGATGATCTCTAAAGGTCCCTTCCAACCCCTACCATTCTATGATTCTGTGAATTCTCAGCCCCTATACCTGGTGCATCAAGAGTCAAATGAACATGAAATCATAGAACAAGACAGCTGCTGTGATCCTCATTTCAGGTTCTTGTACTGTGAGTGCTTTGATACTTTCAGAGGAGTGAGCAGAAGATGTCCAGTGAGCAGAAGAATGTGACAGTATATAACTCCAGCTTCAAACTGCTGACCTTTCTCATTCACCTGGCAAGTTTAGCTGGCTTAGATCACCAGAAATGGTGCCTAATAAACATCCTGGCATGAGGCACTGCAGGTCTGTGACTGCTGTTTGAACTCGGGTCTGGAGAAGCGATTGAAGGCTTTCAGAGATAAGACACACATGGCCCTAATTCTGCCTGGCCCCTTTATCTGCTCACATCTGGTTATCTTCAATGTAATCTCTCTGCTGAGGCACAATTGCTGTGTAATTGTGTAATAGCCTCATCAGTGTTGGGGTTAGAGAAGTGCAGAGATGACCCTTGATAATCCATTCCAGAGGCTCAAAGGAGCCCAATGCTCCTCGGGGATGATTTCAGGTTAGCTTGAGCCAGGCAAAGTGGAAGATGCCATCACCTGGTAGCAGGAAGGAAAGATTGTGAGAGAAAGGGTTGATATCACTAATGAAACCACTGCAGACCTTAACTGCAATGAGGAGGTGTACACACAGGCGAGTTTTGTGACAGTTAGAAGTCATCAAGATGTAGAACTTGAGGTCTGGACTCTAGCTCTGCAGGATGCTATGCATAGTCTATTCTCTTTTCCCTTTCATCCATCTAGTTAAAAGTGATGAAGAAAACTAAGTTTCTACTTTTAAGGCACCTTACATGGCCAGTTTCTGTCAAATTTGTCTTTACAAATGGGCTGAATGGGCATTCCCACACTGAAGCCATTGTACTTGTGTTTAAACTCCTCTCTCTTTTTCTTAGTCAACTTGCTTGAGAGTGGGTCTGTGTTAACTGAAATGTTTATCCTGTTACCAGTAACTTCTCCCCTAAATATCTTCAGGATACACATCTGCAACAGGAGAGGATGCACAGCTCCAGCCACCTGACCAACGTCCTTCATCCTTCAGAACCAGCAAAGGGAAAAGTCTGTCCAACTGAGAGGTAGAAACAACAATCATAATTAAAACATGCAGAACAATCAGTCATCACTTTCCCCAGCTATTCAGAGCATAAAACTCTTGTTCACATAAGAGCTGGAAAGCATGTGAGTAACAAATTGTTGGATGAGGAACACAATGTGGCGTGAATGAAACTTGCAGAGCAATCTGCCTAGTCACAGAACTCAAGCCTGCATGGGGCTGGCAGCAGGTGATGAAGGATAAACCCTTTCCTGAGACTTTTCTCAGAGTTAGAATCTGGGTTCCTTAAGAACAACAGGTGTTTCGTGATGAAAGAGTGGGAATTCCTCCATGTCTTCATCTCAGAAGAGTCAGGACAGAGCTTAGCTAAAGATAGTGACATCAAAGGAAAGGAAACCACTGTCTTCCAGCACACAGAGAGAGAGGGTACTAATCTGGAGAGATGCTGGCAGCAGGAAAGACTGAAGACAAGGAAGATTTTGGAGTTACCCATAGGCTTGCTGAGCAGGTTATTGGGATCCTTGAGTTGACTTAAGCCTGAAGTTAACCCTTCAGATGCTGCAAAGAGAGCTCAGCTCAACTGCCACTGTTCCCTGCTCCTGCTGGTGACTGCCTCTTGCTGAGAAGAATCTCCCATTCTGTCCTTTCTCAGTAATATGAGAAATTATTCCTAAAACCTGGAAGCCAATAAGTGTTACTGGAGCATTTTTACCTTTCCCAGTCACAGCATGATCCTGGGAAAGAATTCCTTTATCCGCTTGCACTAATGCTTCCTAGAGATCACCCCAGAGATGTCTTATGGAAATTGCTGTGGGTCATCCTCAGTATGAGCATGGCAGAACCTAAATACCTCAGCTCTGCTCCTCTCCTTGCTGCCATCAGCTCAGCAGTGCATGGAAACACCTTTCAAACTCAATTCATTTCAAGCCCAAGTAAACTTGATGGATTATTTTGCTCTAAGATATCAGCAGATATTTTGGGGTGTGGGAGAAAGGAGCTGAGATAGAACCTTAACCCTCAGATACTGTGTCTATGAGGACTTGACCATGAAATCCAGCCTCATCAAAATCTTAAAGACACCTTGTGGCCTCTGAAGTAAAGATGCCTACCTTGCAGCACACACTTAGGGCTACACTGGTTGTGGGTTGGACACACTGTACTTGTCATGACCAGTCCTCTGAGGCCCACTTCATTGGAAGCAATTTCCCTAGTCCACTCTAGGAAATCCCAGATCAGAAGATCAGAGGTTATCTGATGCTAGAAGGCAGATCTAGTCCACAGACACCCAAATCAGAAATCTGCCCATGGGTTGTGTCTTAAGGAGGGAAAGAGAAGGTTTGTATCTGTTCCAGTTGCCCAAGTTATGCAAGTCTCAGAAGCAGCAAATCCAGATCAAAAGGAAGAAAATTAGAAAATTAGGAAAAGAGAGTAGAATAGAGAAGTGGGAATAGTTTCTGCTAGGGTAGTGCTCCAGGGCTTACAGAAAACTGTTTCAGCTTTTGCTAAGGACTTGCCTGGGAAGTTTGCCTGCAGAATGATTTTAAACTTTTCAGGTGGATCCACTATATTAACAAGGTCACATAATACCTGTGCATGCCGTGGTAATCAACAGAGACATTTTCCCCTGGACTTTGGCTTAGCTGTGGCACAAGTAGAAGCAAACAGTCTCACAATGGCTGATTGTTCAAAATACATTCATCAGCTCTTGGGAACATCTTACAGAAGCAGAACTCGTGGGCTTTGAGTCCTCCAATCTAGCAGAGTGAGGGGTGGATGGGAGGAAGGTGAAATCACAACTCAGGTGATGGAGTCACAGCATCATAGAATCTTAAGGGTTGGAAAGGATCTCAAAAGATCACACAGTGCAACCCCCCTGCCAGAGCAGCACCACCTAGAGTAGGTCACACAGGAACTTGACCAGTTTGGTTTGGAATGTCTCCGGAGAAGGAAACTCCACAGCCCATCTGGGCAGCCCCTGCCAGTGCTCCCTCACCTCTACAGGGAAGAAGTTACTTCTTATGTTCCTTGTGTTTCTTTGGAACCTCTTCTGTTCCAGCTTGTCCCCATTGCCCCTTGTCCTATCATTGGCCATCACTGAGCACAGCCTGGCTCTAGCCTCCTCACATCCAGCCTTGATGGATTTGTAACATGAATGAGGTCACTCCTCAGGCTCCTCTTCTCCAAGCTGCAGAGCCCCAGCTCCCTCAGCCTTTCATCACAAGGCAGATGCTCCACTCCTTTGTCTTTGTGGCCCTGCGCTGAACTCTCACCAGCAGCTCCCTGTCCTTCTGAGGAGGGAGCCCAGAACTGGACACAATATTCCAGATGTGGTCTCAGCAGGGCAGAGCAGAGGGAGAGCAGAACCTCTCTCCACTTACTGCCCACAGCCCTGCTAATCCACCCCAGGATGCCATTGGCCTTCTTGGTCACGAGGGCACGTTGCTGGCTCATGCTCATCCTGCTGCCCACCAGCACCCCCAGCTCCCTTTCCCCTCTCCTGCTCTCTAACAGTTCATTCCCCAACCTGTGCTGGTACCTGGGGTGATTCTGTCCCAGATGCCAGACTCTACACTTGCCCTTGTTGAATTCCATTAGATTTCTCTCTGCCCAACCCTCCAGCCTGTGCAGCTCTGGTTGAATGGCAGCACAGCCTCTGGGGTGTCAGCCACTGCCCCCAATTCAGTATCATCAGCAAACCTGCTGCCAGTGCCTCTGTTCCCTTAGCAAGGTCAATAATGAACTGATTGAACAGTACTGGTCCCAGCACCGACCCCTGAGGGACTCTACTAGATACAGACCTCCAACTACACCTTGCCCCATTGATCAGCACTCTCTGCCTTTTTTCTTTAAACCAGTTCACAATCCACCTCACTACCTGATCATCCAGCCCACACTGTCTCAGTTGTCAGTCTCTGGGCAGATGATGGCTTCTTGGGTGCTATAAACTGATTCTTTTGGACAATGGTATCAGAATGAGACCCATTGCAAGGCATTTTGTATCTAGAGCACTTTCAGCAGAGTGTTTTCTTCTTGCTGGTCACCTGGGAGCATTTTTTCACACAGCTTCATTAGGTTTCCTCATCATCTCTCAGCAGGGGAGCAGCAAAGGTCTTCACTGGATTCGTGGCTATTAACTTATTCACTGTATACTGCAAGCAGTCTACAGAGCTCATTCCCTGCAATATCTGATGCTTGGGAATGCTGAATTACAGACTATTTTCAGTAGCCAAGAGGATTCTGACAGCCAGATTCCTCAATTTCATAAAACTCACATAGTTTCTGACAATTCTGCAAGGCACCTTCTTTTTTAAACATGAGGAGATATCTCCTCATGTTTATGCAGCATTATCATGCGTCTGTAATTTATCCACCTACAGTTTCCATCATCAAGGGACTTTTGCAGAGCTTTCACGAGTTTCCAGTGCAGATCCACACGTTTGGATCTTTTAACATGCTCTTAAACCGGGCACCAATGTTCCACGTGCTCCCAAATTTACAGCAGGTCTCAGGTTTTACAACTCACAGGCCTTAAACTACAACTGAAATGGATAGAAATAGACAAATCAGGCAAGTGCTGAAATATTGGGTGGTAATTTATGAAAGCTGACTAAACCCGAAGTTTCTAGTGTCACAGCTGCATTAGGAGTATTTCAAGGGAGTAACAGCTTCCTGATCTTATTCAAGATCTTCATCAACCACTTGGATGAGGGGACAGAGTGACCCTCAGCAAGTGCCCTGATGGCACCAAACTAGGAGGACTGGCTGATTCCCCAGAACCTGTGCTGCCATTCAGCAGGATCTTGACTGGCTGAAGAGTTGGGCAGAGAGGAACCTCATGAGGTTCAACAAGGACAAGGGCAGAGTCCTGCAGCTGGGAAGAAACAACCCCATGCACTAGCACAGGCTGGGGATTGACCTGCTGGAGAGCAGCTCTGCAGAGACACATCTGGGATTGCTGGTGGATAATAAACTGCCCATGAGCCAGCAACGTGCCCTCGTGGGCAAGAAGCCAATGGCAGCCTGGGGGCAGCAAGAANCTGAGGGGGGATCTCATTAACATTTACAAATATCTAAACGGTGGGTGTCAGGAGGTTGAGGCAGCACTTTTTTTTTTCTGTTGTATCCAGTGCCAGTAATGGAATGAAGCTGAAATATAAAAAGTTCCATCTAAACATAAAGAAAAACTGTTTCAGTGTTTGAGTGAGGGAGCCCTGGCCCAGGCTGCCCAGGGAGGGTGTGGAGGCTCCTTCCTTGGAGGGCTTCAAGAGCCACCTGAACATGTTCCTGTGTGACCTGATCTAGGTGGGAGCTGCTTCTGCAGGGTTCTTGGACTGGATGATCTCTAAAGATCCCTTCCAACCCTGCCATTCTATGATTTTATCTCCAGAGAAACTCATAGCATACAGAAAATCAACAACAGCTCTCACATAGAGTTTGCAAAAGGCCAAAAAAATAACTGGGAAAGTAACAAGAAGCAGCTTTCTTGCTGATGTCAGATTAATTACACCTTCCTACAGTTTCACAAAAGAGCAGGGAGGTATAAGAGGTGTATGTACAGCTTGTGTGGCATTTCAGTCAGGAACCATCCTGTGTACAGCATCCAGTGATGGTTCTGATTAGGGCCTGTGAGTGCTGTTATTATCATTAATAACAATCATGACCAGGGAAAGGGAGGCGTAGGAAGGCTGCTGTTGCACTGCAGTTGCTCATACAGCGTGCCCCATAGGAAAGAGAAGGAAAAAATGATTCATAGCTCACCACGAGGACTTTGTCATTCTCTACTTAATAAGCAGTTGAAGAAGCACAAGGTTTTGCTGGCCAGCTTTAAGCAAGTTAGCTTGGCATCAGGAAATCCCAGACTCTTGTGGTTTTGTGTTTGCTAAGATTGTTTCCAGGTCTTGATTCCCCAAACTGCCCCCAGTGTGTACATTAGATCAGGCACGGTTTCCTCATAAATGAGGATTCCAAGGGCTATTCACTCAGGAGACCCAGAGTTTCCTCAGGTAAGTGATCAGTAAGTGATATTAATACCTCAGTATCACCTTTTCTCTTGTCTTGTGCTATCCTTCACATCCACCTGGCTGCAGCACTTCCCCAGCTCTGTTTCATCCCAGCACCTCTAGCAGCTTTCCTCCATCCCACCCACATGGCCTGCACCTCTAGCAGCTGCCTGTATCTCCATCCTCCAGCTCGTTGTCCACCTCTCTAGATATCATTCCCCTAGTTCTACAATAGGTAGGTGGTGTCCATGAGTGGTCACTGAAGGTTGTTACATTCACTCACTGGTAGAGTTTCCTACTGGAGTTGTCTCCTCCCCTCACAGATCCTTCATGCACTATTTATTCCTCTTCTACCTTCAGCCCCCAGAGAGAGTTACCTTAAGTCAGTGGCTGGGAACAAGCTGAGCTCTGAAAGCTGCCACCATCCATCACGCTGGCAGACAGGCTGGGGAAGGGCTCGGTGGCACGGTGCCAGGGCTAATGGCCTGAGACGCCGCTCGCTTTCTCTCTGAGCTGCTTTGGAAAGCGGGCACAGATGCTAATTGCAGTGTGCTCTGCCTCTCTGAAGGAAGGAGGGAGATGGTTCAAGGGAGCCAGGAGATTCAGTTGCTTCATAACCAAGATTCAGGGACTCTGAAAGCCATCCTGTGTGCCCCATGAAAGATGTGGTTTGGAGTCGCGCTCCTGTACAGAGCTCAGGGCTTTTCATGGGATGGCCATGTCCCCTCCAATGATGGGATGGCCAAGCAGCTGGACAAGCTCTTTGTTTTGGTTTACCTAAGGAGATGAACAACATTTAACATTTGATTATACACAAGAAAAGCCTATTTCTCTGTTTCAGTGAGGGAGCCCTGGCCCAGGCTGCCCAGGGAGGGTGTGGAGGCTCCTTCCTTGGAGGGCTTCAAGACCCACCTGGACACATTCCTGTGTGACCTGATCTAGGTGGGAGCTGCTTCTGCAAGAGGGTTGGCTTGGATGATCTCTGAAGGTCCCTTCCAACCCCTATCATTCTGTGATTCCATGGAGTAAGCATGGCATACATGTCTGGAATAAAACCACCTAGATCTTACTCTTCTCCATTAATTCAGATCTCACTGTTTTCACTTCTGTTGAACACCCCATAATGCTTCTCACTTGTTCTGTGGGACCTGGAGCTGTTTAGCCTATAAAAGGGAACCATATGAACACTCAGAAGTAGCTAAAGGATGGATGTCAGGAGGATGGGATGACCCTTTTTTCTGATGTCTGCAATGACAGGACAAGGGGTAACGGACATAAGTTGAAACACAAAAAGCTTTCACTTAAACATATGGAAAAACTGTTTTTCTGAAGAGTTAGAGAGCTCTGGCCCAGGCTGCCCAGGGAGGGTGTGGAGGATCCTCCTCTGGAGATTTCCAAACCCACCTGGACATGTTCCTGTGCTCCCTGATCAAGGGGAACCTGCTTTAGCAGGGGTTTGGGCTGGATGAGCTCTGCAGAGCCCTTCCCAGCCCCACCATTCTCTGATTCTATGATACTGGATGCCTATTCACCTCTGAAGGCAGTAGAAAATGCCAACAGGACCAACTAGAGAGTGACTGAATCTGGTCTTTGCTGTCTGTAGCTTTGTCTTCACAGACAGACAGAAAGAGTTTCTTTTCTTCCATATTATATTTTCTTCTTCCACAGCCTTCAGATAAATACTGTTATACAGCCTTTATTTCTTCAATGGCCTGTCTTTCAAAGGGAGAAATGATCTTGTCAAAACTGAACAAAAAGGCATTCTCACCATGAACCTGTGAGGTAATAGAAATGTGAGGAAGCTGGGAAATGCCATGGTACCAAAATGTACTGCCTTCACAGTCTATTCCTGCACTCAGCTCAATGACTCTGCCCTCCATCATCTCAGAAACCTGGAAATTGATCCAATCATCATTACTGGCACTCACTCTGTCGTGTTCGCAGATGTATTTGCCGTTCCTCACTTGCACAGACAGATTGGTTATTCCTAATATGGGGCTGGGATTGATCCCTTGCAATTGCATCCTCTTCAGAGAGCTCAGGAAGCAGAAGCCTTTAAGGGGTGCCAGGAACTAAGTGCATCTTATGTGTGTGAGGAAAAATCATGGAGATTGCCTTGGCCTTCCAGGCAGAAATGCAATTGCTCTGATCCAGTGTTTTTATTATCTGAATGGAACAGGGTTTTCTGCACCATGGAGCCATCACTTCCAGTGTCCAGTAGACATTCAATAGAAGCACCCATAAAACAACCATCCATTTCATTTATAAAGAGCCACAATACTCCCCATTACCTTCAGGTGACACTAAAAGCCTGTAATGCACCATCTGCAGAAAAGTGGGATAGGGAGAGACCTGTGAACCACACACAGAGAGTAAATCCTTCCATGAAAACAGATCCATAAAGCTCTCAGCCATACAACACAGGGATGGTGTTTACCTACATGCATCATGCCAGTTCACAGGACCTAGTTCACAGGATCACAGAATGGTGGAGGTTTGAAGTGACCTCCAGAGCTCATACAGCCCAACTCCCTGCTAAAGCAGGTTCCCCTCACTCAGGGGGCACAGGAACATATCCAGGTGGGGTTGGAAGCCTCCCAAGAAAGAGCCTCCGCATCCTCCCTGGGCAGCCTGGGCCAGGGCTCCCTCATCTCAGCACCAAAGGACTTTCACCTCCTGTGCCAGTGGTACTGCCTGTGTTCCAGCTTGTGTTTTTTACCCCTTGCCCTAGCACTGGCCACCACAGAACAAAGACTGGCTCCATCCTCTCAACATCTGCCCTTTAGGGATTTACCAGCATTGATGAGATCCCCCTGAGCTCAAGCTTCTCTTCTCCAGGCTGAACAGCCCCAAGGTCTGCAGCCTTTCCTCCTCACACACATTTTCCATTCCCTCAGCATCTTTGTAGCCCCTGTAGTTAATTCCCCTCCATTTCCCTTGACTGATGTTGGGGCAACATCTGTGACCCACAGGGGAGGCAGATATGTAGCAGCTAAGCTTGCTGAGAACAGAAGCATCACTGGACACAGAGGCAGCCTCTGTGATTACCCCTGAAGGCATACAACAAAACCATTTCCCCCTGGACAAACACCCACTGTCTGATCCAGCAGTGGACAGTGTGTAATTTCAACTTCTTTCTATTTCACTTTGTTCTAAACAGGCCTTTTATATGTGTCAAATTCACATTTGCATCCCCCTCTTCTGTTCCCAAAAGTCCCAGGAGCCCCACAGACCGTGATGATTGCTTTGTTCAGATGAGGCCAGCCTTCATTCCAGCTCCAAATTCTGTTTGCATCCCCTTCCAGGCTCAGGCCTTCCTCCTGAAGATGGGATTGAAGAGGGGAAAAACAAGAGAGAAGTAAACAACATTTAAAAGCAATCTAACCAGAGAGCAACTTTTAAACGAAGCCATTCAAGGCCAGAGCTCCCCAGCTGTCTGGGTGTCCCTGCTGAGCCCACTGCAAAAGAGAGTTCAGGACAGCCCTGTCACTGACTGCAGGATAGCAGGGAAGATGCATTAGCCAGTAATGTCCAGACTATGATTAATCTTTTCCTCCTCATTCCGATGCTGCTGCAGTTGCAACAGATGTTCAAGAGCCTTCTGGCAGTGACAGATCCCTGCATGGTCCCGACTCCTTACCAGGCAAGTAATGATTGCCACAGATTCCCAGGGCTGTGTCAGCTGGATTTTGTTATATTTCCCCCCATCCTCCCCCAGCTCTGGAAAGTTCTACATGTTTTCTGCAAAGTTTCTTTATGAGATATGATGTGTTGGAGTCACACATGGACTCTGTCTGAGAGTTCATACGGATCCATCAGAGAGCTGGGAAAAATAACCCCACATCCTTCTTTTTGAGCCTCCCAACCAGGAGCAGGAGGAAGGTTGTGTCAGGACCTGTGGCTGGTGTATAAAATGGGCCAGTGGAACATGCCTCACACAATATGACAGATACAGAAGGATAGGAGCAAAAGATCCGTGCTCTACCTCAGACTATGGTTTGATTTTGCAGCAGAACAGTGAGCTCACAATCCTGCCACTGACAGACGAGCAGGGAGCTTTCCCTGCATTGCCCCTGCTGACTTCAGAGCAGAGCTGAACACCTGCAGCCAGTGCCCACAGAGGGCTGTGATCACCACACACCAAGCAAGTCATGGGAGAAGCTATTCCCTAGAAAGAAGAAGTGACCAGTGCTGCAGGATGAGTAAATTCTCAGTATGCCCCTTGCTGCTCTGTCTTGCTTTCCCTGTTTATAAGCACAGATACTAATTCTCCCCTGCATGGCTAGCTGCCTTGGAATTCAGGCATGAAGGATCCTCACTGACCTCCACAGAAGTTTGAACCACTCACTCTTAGCTGAGGAGCTAATACACGAGCCAGGGCAAAGGTTTTGTATTACTCTGCCTCTAAAGATCTCAAGTGCAGAAGCCATCTCCTCCCCAAGATAAGCCATTTTGCTCATGATCCATCCCTCAAAAAACCCCATTAGAAATGTATTTCTTATTTCCATTTTAAATCCTTCCACCTTCTCTTTCTTACCACCAGACCTCATTTTGCCTTTGTCTGTCAGCTGCATTCAGACATAGCAGTCAAAAGCCTTCAACAGCAAATCCTGGAGCTCCTCCTTCTCAAATGCCCCGTTTCCAAATCAGTGATGAACTTATTTATGTAGCATTATAGAGCTGCAGACCCTGCTCTGCAGACAGACAGTCACTCAAAATTCTCCCAGCTTCTCATATCATATCCAGCAAGGTGTATCCTACTGTCAGAGCTGAAATCTTAGCAGCAATGATGAGAAAAATTACTCCCCACACTGTACTGGGCGTGCAAGCCTGAGAGATGGGAGAGATGACACGTGCATATCAAATATTTCTGGGATCTATGTATAAAAGAAATGAGAAAGGCAGCTGTGAAAAGTAAAGGCTGCAACAGGTCCTGTTTGCTGAAACTCTGGAAGACAGTCTTGTTCTCTGGATGCTGCTACCCTTCACTTGACTCAGCTCTCATTCAAAGAGGAAAATAACAGCAGGGCTCACACCAACTTCTTTTGGGTTATGAATCAAGAGGTCTCATGCACTCCACCAGTAAAGACAGCAGCAGCAAGTGATTAGAAGTTATGAAGTGATTAGAGCTGCCCAACCTATAGATACCCACAACCAGCCAGAGAAATTTCAAGCAGGAGCTGGGGGAGGGAATGGGTACACATCTCTGAGGCACAGCTGTCTTCACTCATCTCAAGGGGTTGTTAACTCCAAGCTATGTTACACACCATGATTGCCAGTTGCTTGGGTGCTGGTTAAAACGATTCATAAAAGGGATTTCACTCTGGTACGAGAAGCAATGGATCCTATCTTCTGATCTTGCGAATAATACCCAACATCTGTTTTCCACTCCCATATACACACCCTGATAACTGCCTCTTCCTCTGTTACTGATGTGAAATCGAGTTTCTTTGCAGGTCAGTATGATTTTGGCTCACTTTGGTAGGGAAGCAAAAGGCAATGTGTAACTTGGGGCACCCATGTTCTGTGCATTAACTTATCCTGGCACATGCACAACGAAGGGCTGATCAGATGGCTGAGGAGCAGCAAAGACTATTTTAGGAAAGGATACACAGCACATTTCGTTTCCTGCAGATTAAATTATCACTCAGAAAAATTTCTCTGGACTTCAGAAAAAGAAAAAAAAACAACTAGGGAAGGTGGCAAAACCTGTCTTAAGTAGTTGTCAGGAAGGGCAGAGCTGCAGAGACCATGAACACATAAGGAGAGATCAGACAGCTCATGAATAAATGTAGACTGAAAATCAGGGGGGGGAAAAAAAAAGAGTTAAACCATCAGAACCAGAAGGTTTAGAGAAAATTATCAAAGGAAGAGACAGGGCAAGAAAACAAATTGTTCAGATGGAGCTCGATGCTTTTCTTTATCAGATTAGAGCATAGCTCTTATAATAGCAGTAGAACAAGGTATCTCACCTGGTCTCATGCTCCTAAAACCACTCCACTTCTCCATCTACCACTTCCATGTAAATATGTACAATAAAGGAAGCAGAAAACCTACAGCAGCAAAACACAGCCTGGCTGAAGCCAGCCCAATGCAGTGGTAAGATTTAATGCCAAGTTTTGGGAGGAAGAAGCTGGTAGAAGTGCCTCACATCCCAGACAATTATCTGATTAATGCTTAGAGCTAAAGGGAGGTAAAGGGAGGACTTCATAATTCCTAGGCCACTAATCTCACAATCATTTCATGTCTATGAGAGAAAGGATTCTTTTTCTACAAGGGGGTCTGGCTGAAAAATGGTAAGTGACAAACCTACCAGCTATCAATTAACTTTATGAGTCAGCTTCTCGCTTGCTGTGCCATTGAATTCATTGTCCAGTCCAGCCCTCAGCACCATTTCTACCACCCTTGTCTGCTTCAGGAGCAAATGTACTTTTATACCTTCCTGTCAAGCCTTTTCTCAGCACCCTAACATTTGAGGTATGTTCCTGTCTACCTTGCAACACGACGGAGAGCTTTCTTGCTTATTGCTGGTTAACAGAAGACATTTCTCCTTCTTCTGACCTCTGCTGTATCAGCTCATTCATGCAGAGAAAGTGGATGCATATCCCATTATCCCCTGAAGTATTTTATAGCCTATGTTAAGGCTTTGGGCTCTTCATAGTTTGTACCCAATTTTAGGATCACAATGCCTCTAAGGAGAAAGAGCTGGGATGTTATCTTAAAATTACCCTAACCTCCAGAAGAAGATAAATAAAAGTATCTATTTATGAAACTTCAACTAGACAATATAGTCAGCAAAAAAAAAAGTGAACAAGGGAAAGAAAATCAAGCAAGGAAATCATCAATTTACCTAGGATTTGAAAGATATGAAAAGTCCTTATTCCCCCTGAATGGCTCATCTAGCAAGAGGACAGATATTTCCCTGGCTCTCCACACAATCCTTACTTCTTGGAAGTGCCTCGAAAGAAGATCTAGCACTGGAGCCCATATCCATCTTTGGGGAATATTAAAGTGCAAATTCTCCTACAAACTAACAACCTCTATTATCCATTAGCTGCAGCAATGAATCTACTCACCTTTGTCTCACCCTGGGGATACTGATGCCCTCAGCTCAGGCTACTGCAGGCATTGTAGCTTGAGTGGTTTTGTGGAAACACATTGCTGTAGGGACAGGAGAGACCTTGCTGCAGCGATGTGAGCTCCATCTTTGTGAAAGCTGCAAATATAATCCATATGAAGGATGGAGCAATTTATGCCTCAGCCATGCAAGGAATACCAGCACCTATTTAACAGCAGAGAATCCACTCCTGAGTCTAAGGGAGGCAAATGAAGTCTGTGTAGATGCCCTGGAATGTGACTAAGGATCAACTTATACTGCAGCCTTGGCAGATATCTGTTAGAAAATAAAGTGCTGTGAAACACAAATCTACAGCAGATATGCTTTGGTCAGTAAAGCTATTCAAACAGATACCTATTGAGAAGCAATGGGCCTACAAGGGACTAAATCTTTTCTGGGTTCCCAAATGGGAATGCTGAGTTCACACCTTAGCAAAGGTTATTTCAGCATCTCATGGCTGTTTTTATGCTACCTGTGTTGAACACTGTCGAAGACCAGTTCCAATAGCTTTTATTACTCATTTGCTACAGACTGGACGTGTAGTCCTTTTGTTTAACCCTGTAAGCAAGAGAAGTTTATTTCACTGACCAGGCAGGGCTTTGCTATAGAAGACCTGGGTCTCTCCTACATGGAATTGTTACTCCTGTTGAAGGCTAAGGAAATGTTCTGCATTGAGACAGTTGCTGAACAGGACAGATAATTCTGGTCCTGTGCTAGAGAAATAAAAACAAGCTGTTCATCCTCCCATCAATATCAACAACAACTGTTAAACACTGGAACAGTCTGCCCAGGGAGGTGGTAGAGTCATCATCCCTGGATATATACAAAAGATATGTAGAAGAGATGCCTGGGGGACAAGGTTTAGTGGTGGGCTTGGCAGTGTGAGATTAGTGGATGGATCTGATGATCTTAAATGTCTTTTCAAACTAAAACAATTCTATAATTCAAGCACCAAGTTCATCTGAGCTTGGCTTGTCATCTTGCATGCCCATTTCCAGGCTGCTGGGTTTTGGCTCCTTCTCTGCCCCTATGAAGATATCTACAGGAGAGGCCCACAGCTTTGCACTGTTGGCACTGGGATGTTGGCAGAGGCTCTGTGTCATCTTAACATCTATCACCCAGTCAATTAAATCCAGCACCAGTCCTCCTGCAGCCATGCACTGTACAGCTGGTCACCATTCAGCTTAGTCCCTGTATGTTGACATGAACTTCACACACAAGATGCACTAACACCACAACAAAAGAGAAATAAATACAAGCTGAAAGACAAAAGTGTAGACTCCATCACACCCATGTACTCACTCAGAAACCTTCCAAATCCATGCTCATAAATAAAAGATGACTAAATACCAATTCCCTCCCCCAGGCACCTGGCAACAAGTGGTTCAGATCACATTGCTTAGGGCTAACTGCCTGTAGGGCAGAGATAACAGATGGTGGGAAGAGCAAGGCAGAGCACTCCACAGCAGGCTCAGGGAAAGCTGTACATAAGATCTTGTTATGGAGAAAAAAGACACACTATACATCTGGAGCCAGGCACCTATAGTTAGTTAGAGTTTTACACTCTAAGCAAAAGGAGATCAACAACTCTTACTTGCTCAGCTATAAATGGCACTAACACAATCCAAGATGGTACAGGAAAATCGCAGTACCTCCAGTAGAGTGTCCAGTTGTCACTATCTTGAAGTCTTCTCTGAGAGGTCTGTGAAGTTCATGGTGGGGTTTTTTTCCTCCTCACTCTTAGGTTCTGCCAGGAATACTTTCACCCCTCCCTTCCCATCACCTGCTCCCTTCTCAAGTCAAGTTGGAGGCCTATAGGCAATGGATTCCACAGGAATTGGTTCTGAGGCCAGTCTGACTCATCTTCATCAATGATCTGGGTGAGGGGGTGGAGCGTCCCCTCAGCAAGTGCCCTGATGGCACTAAACTGGGAGCAGGGGCTGATTCAGCAGAGACTGTGCTGCCATTCAGCCAGAGCTGGTCNGGCTGCTGAGATGCTGAGGGGCTGCAACATGTGTGTGAGGAGGAAAAGCTGCGGGCCCTGGAGAAGAGAAGCCTGAGCTTAGGGTGATGTCAGTAACACTTACAAGTGGGGCTGGAGCTGCTCTGCAGGACCCTACAATTCTGTGATTCTCTCTGGTCTCCAGCATCAGTGGCAGAGCTGCCCAGTGCCCAGCTCTGGCACACAAAGGGCTGGTGTTTGCAGGGCAGTGCTTGCCTGGGGCAGTAGCCCTTGGCACTGATCTTGAAGCCCTTGGCAATGGGATTCTTCTGATCACAGGGACATCCAGCTCAGGGCACAGCGAGCTCAGAGCAGGTTGGGGGTTTTCTTTGCATGCTGAAAATACTCTTTCCATGCTGCATTTAGTGTATAACAGAACAGCATAATTTCCATTAGCTTTTCAGAAACTGAGAGAACTGAGAATTGAAAATAGCTCCAGAGTAATGTGATTTAAAGATGGGTCCTTGATTAATGTGGTTTTTGCTTGCCGAAATCAAATTGTGAAGTCAAGCATTAGTGAACTAAAACCCTTCTCTGTATTTTCTACTTTGTCATGGTTTGTTTTCTGATGGGAGTTACTTGTGTGACCAAAGGATTTACCATTTTTTCCTTTGCTTTAGCTTTACTCTTCAGTGAGCTCACTCGATCACATATTTCTTCTCGCACAAGACCAGATTGTTTTACTTTTATGACTGTGCCATTAAAGGGAAGGAAAAAAAAAAAAACCCACCCCAAACCCTCACAGCCCAAATAACCTTTTAACTTTGTTTTTTTTTTTTTTATGTGAAAGGAAATAAAAGCAGTTAGTTTTCAGTTCTTAAAAGTGTCATCCCCATATTCATCATCCTTCATGAATCTGAATATTATAACTGAGCAAACTTCTCCTTCCATAGTAATTTCTAATATCTGCAACAAAAAAGACCCACTCAGGTTGTACAGCCATCCATTTAATGGTGACATTCCTCAGTGTTTTCATATATTGCACAGTGAGAGCTATTAAGTACCTCCTGTCATTCTGAAACCCTTTTCCATTTGAAGGAAAGTGATTTAAAACTTAGTTATATAACCTGCAGAACCAAATGTCAGCTCATACAGCGAATGCTTGGCTGTACGGAGCAGGGTATGAACTTAGTAATTAGTCAGAAGCTAATATTCCTCTTATTTGTCATTAATTTGTAGACAAAATGGTTTCTCCCAAGGTTAACATTTTCATTATCATCTGCAAATGATGGTACATTGCCAAAGTTGAAGCCATTTGAATGGGGTGCACTTTTTACATATTTAAATGTTCCTAATACAGGTTTTTTATTGCTCTCTTGAAAATAATTAGGCAGAAAAATGGATTGTTCCCCTTTCAATGAACAACTCTTGGAAAGATTTCGAAATTTCATGCTTTCAGGCACCAGTGGCCACAGAGAGAAATATGCCCTTTTCAACCAAACCCTTCATTATTTTATCAGTTGAAAGAGGAACCAATCTATTGCTGGCAATACACAAAGCATTGTCGTCTAAAGCTGCAGGATTTTATTCATGGGCTAACCTCAAAAAATAATTAACTGCCCCAATCCAGAGATATATACCAGGAGCTGTGAACAATACTGCAGTGCACCTCTGCTGATTCTCCAGAACAGAAAAGTTTCAAGGGTTTTGTTTTTAGCAACTGCAATAGGACTATTTTTATCATCTTTTATGTTTCCATGCTTTTCTGTACTTGCCAGTCCACAACAAGTAACTGGGAAACAATAGCTGTGAGAGCAAAGTTCACCTTTTGCCTTCTCCACTGATCCATTTCTATCTGTTTTGAAAGAGGAGAGGATGACTGGCTGAGTGTGTTTTGACTTGCTGATTGATGGAGACTAATGCAGTCATGGACATGATCCACGTGGGGACAGAATTCAATTAACTAATGAGAAACATATATGTAGCACTCAGATTCAATGTGAGGTCATGACTGACTTCATTCATACCCTGTATGTGTTGGTCCAATGGTTTCTAGATGCTATGCCACATCTGGACAAGATTTAGTGCACAATAAACATGTGAGATCAGGTTTTCTTTGGAGACCAAGGGGGCTGAGTGTCTAAGGCTACCTCCATTGCAGCTCTTTCAGCAGAGTGGTTCTGTTCTGGAAAGCACAGCTTTTTGCACTTTGGTGGAAGAAATCATTCACGTAGAAGAGAGTCAGACACCTGCCTAAGAAAAAAATAAGAGATCAGAAACAACCAATTAGGCTTTATTTAAGAGATGGACAGTCACATGCTGAGCACTCCAGTGATCAGCCAGACCAAGTGCACTCCAACGTGTTCAGTTACCATGGAGACTCATTAAACTCTTCCTCCCCCCAAAAATCACCCCAATCAGACCTGCCTTCATGCATCACATATGCTTGAACTTCTCCCTGAGGTTTCTTAAGTAATTGTGACTGATTCATTCTCCTTACTGACATCTCAAGAAATAACTTTCCCTTCCTGGTCCAAATCATCTATCCATAGTTTTGCCACAGCCAAAAATGGGTCACTGGCTCCTGTGCTCCATAGTGCCCTTAGTTAAAGAGCTCAGATTCAACATTCCCAGCAGTGATCACCCAATGAGATCTCTTAGTCAGAAAGCACAAAAAAAAGAGAGCAAAGTTTAGAGGGAGGAGTTTGAGAGTGAAGAGCAGGCATCAGGGTGTGTATCTCAAGCTGCTTGACAGCTGCAGGGATTGCTCTCAATGAAAACACAGGTGTTTCACAGCAGGATGATTCTCAGCAAGACAAAGGGGACATCAAATGGCTTTGTCTGGAATAGGGACTGAGACAGGTCAGCTTTTTACTTCCCTTTTTGTTCTGAGCCTGTCATTAACGTGGCACTACTACCTTGCCCAAAATCATCTCCTAGGAGGCACATCATCTTCAGACAAAACCATGTGAGGCTCCTAGGTCCTCCCATGATTTCAGATTGAGAAGGAAAAATGAGGAAAAAAACTCTTTGAAGACCTGGGAGGGATTCATCTGACTGAATGTAGACATCTGTCCTATAGCTGTTCCCACGTGAGCCCGTTGTCTAGACTCCATTTGTAGTCTTCAGAGAGATTCTGACACTTCCAGGGTATGATTCATCTCACCCAAATGCAGAGTTAAGGCTAAGGCAGGTGATTATTTTAACTCCACCACCTGTAAGGGGAAAGTTCAGCTCAGTTGGAGCTAGTGACATTGAGGGCTTGACTTAAGCTACTGGCATGTAAACACCCATGAACTGAGCCCCAAAACTCACCAGTTCATTTTCACTGTTAATGGGAGAGTTTGGCAAGTTGAAATGACACTGGATTATGTAGTTTTAAATAGAAAACCCACTTTTAGTGATTAACATTTGGTGAATTGTTGTGAAATTCAGGGGAGTGGATAAAAACCCTTTGGAAAGCAGAAAGAGCGTTATGTTCATTAGCTGCAATCATCAAGGAAGGAGAACGCTTCTCCAAAAGCTGAGCTGTTCTGATTTATAAGGATTTCAGCTGATTTTGTTGAAGCTGGTTTTGAACTTAATGATCTCCAAGGTCCTTCCCAACTTATATGATTCAAAGTTTGAATGCTAACATTGCTATTAAAAGCTTGCATTAAAGGATAAGGCGGTTGCATAACCGTGTTATAACTGGTGGTGAAGAGAATAATGGGAACTCTTCTGGTGGCAAAAACAATTTCCCCCCACCCTCCTCTAGATTTTATGATGATTTTGAAGCTGAACACCACAGGATTACAATGATGACCTCTACAAGCTAACACACAAAGCAACTTCTCCTGACTTTCCAACTTTGAGAGCCCACAATCATATTCAGAGGTTCTAAATGCAACACAAAGATTCAAAGTACCTGGAAGATATCTTTTTATTCACCTCTTTGCCTAGACTGATGTTACTTTTAATGCTTTAACAACCACCAGGACAAAAATTCAGACTTTGTAATGGGGATTTTTGAAATCAGACGAGATTCTGTTCCTCATGGGAAGCTCTTTACAGGAACAGATATTTACCCCTTGACTTAAGTCAAGGCCAGAGAACATATTTTGCATTCTTTAAGCCACCCAAGCCATAAGGAAGACTCTTAGCTTTGAATTTATGAGCCCCATTAACTTCCCCAGGAAAAAGTCTTCTCTCTTATTAAATCATTCCCTGGGAGAGGATGACTGCACAAAGCATCCTTGGAGGAGTGAGGAGACAGCATTGCTTTATAGGGTTCCTGATAAAAATTAATTAGCAAAGCTTACTGTGTAAATTCAAGAACATGCAAATGAAAACAAACCTGAAGGCACGTGTGCAGACTGAGTTGATGCTGAATTAATGTGGTATTATGCACAAAGCACATAAATAGCTTGCCTGGTCAATGGAATAGTGAAAGATTCCTGAAGTAATTGGGTATAATAATGGTTCCATTAAACAGACACATCTAGACACAAAATATTTGTGTATCATTTGCAGCATCTGTGGATTCTGTGTTTGTAGTTTTTACATGTCAAAGAGAAATCATTTTTACAGTTTTAATTGAGGTTTAACAGGTTACACACTGCTGTGCTTCTTCATATTCTCAGTCATGGTGAAGTAAATTGCTTGAAAACAAGTGAATTGAAAGGGGGGGTGTGAACTTTATTGAACATTGCTTCATGCTGTTGAACAAGAATTACCTACATGTGGGACACAGGCAGTATTTTTCCAACAGTGTGCTCAAACACAGAGACTTTTACATAGCTGGCAGCTGTTGATTTGTGGATACCCCAGAGACAGCAGTTACAAGGTGTGGGTATATTTACTCTTGTTAAGCCAAGACATGATTTGTTGCTCATAACATGGACCTCCATTTGTGTGCAAATGTGTTACGCTTAAGATAACAACTTTATCTACTGCCAAGGAGAGAGAAAAGAGCAGCAAAACTGTTGAAAAGAGTCCTGGACAATTATCCACAACCTGTCTGGCAAGGCTGGACAGCAGCTCCAGTGTTGAGTGTGTCTGAAGCTGCATGTAGCCCAGCGTGGTTATTACAGCTGGAATTCATTTTGTCTAACCTTAGACATCACCTGGCCACAAAGTAGAACTTGTGTCTGAACCAGTTACCCTCAGACTGCTTTGCAGTGTGCAAGGCACAACTCATCATTTCCCCTTGAGGCAGTCACTGCAGGATGAGGTGAAAAGATGTCTAGAAGTGCTGCTTTCTATCTCTACTTATGAGGGTACCCACAGCAACTAGACAAGGGTTGGTTTTGTTGAGTCACTCGTTAATTAAACTGGGAATTGTGGGAAAATGGGAGCTCCTGCAGCAACTGCCCTCACAGAAACACAAAATCACAGAATCACAGAATCTTAAGGGTTGGAAGGGACCTTTAGATTGCCCCTTGTTCCATCAGTGCACATCACTAAGAATAATCTAGTTCCATCCAGGTCTTTACTTCTCCTGGTGTTGAGTTACAGTCCCATTGACTGTTGCTGGCATTTGGGTTCTCAGTACATTTCAAAGCCAAGCATTTTTGGGAATCTACCCAGGGCTGTAGAGATTGGGATGGCTATGGAGTGGACTACAAGGGTTACAAAGCGTAAGGGTTACAAAGCGTATGGGTTACAAAGCATACATCTGAGTGGCTGTGGCTGTTAGTGAGCACTCAGGTCTGTGCTCTTACCTGCTGGGACAAGGGATTGTCATGCAATAAGGCTGCAATTGTGTTCACAGAGGTCATTTCTTACAGGACTCATCAAACAAACCCCAGTTTCCCTCCCTTACTCAGCTGGAAAGAGAATGGTTATCTGCTATTCATAGCCATACTCTGAGGGCAGTTTTCACTCTCTCTGGTTGTCCAGGTCTCACTGCATGCCAACACCACTTCAACCAACCCTAGATCAATTTCCCTGCCTCTCAGAGATGAGTTCTCCTTCCCCTTCTGGCCCTGGGATCCTCTGCAGCATATCAGGAGGAAGAGCAGCTCCAGATGGCCCAGAGTCATCAAGCTGCCATTCATCAGGACGTGACGGAGCTCCATCCTCACTGCTGTCCCCCATCTGCCCTGTCAGCCTCACTCACTGCCTTTCATCCCTTGATGCTAATGGGAAGAAGCTCATCCTCCCCCAACTACCTCATGTTTTGGCTATGGATTTTAATTACTCTTTGTAAATGAGATAAAAAAAGACAAGGAAGGAACACTGCAGTGATGCAGGGAGATTTTAGCCAGGCAGAACTGCTTTGTTCATCGTTTTTAAGAGTGTGGAGAGAAAAGCAGCACTTATCTCTTCAGTGATGGCAGTGCTACAGCTTCAGCTGCTGTGATGCTTGAAGGCTTTTAATGCCAGTGCTGGAACAGAGTCCAGCCAGGTTGTTAATGCACCATCCTGCAGATGAACCATAAATCCAGTGTAATGGTTAGCCATAAACTGGATGTTTTGGTTCTATCCCAGCATGAATTCCATGGCTGCAGCCTGTGGGATTGGCTGTCTTGAACCTCCATGTGGCTGCTCTCACAAACCTGCCATGTTTCACCCCTGAAGTGTTTCTCTGGTTGGACCTGTACTGTTATTTGTCAATTTCTGGCTTTCTGCTGCTCCCACGCCAGAGCAGGCATCAGCAAATTCTCTTCCTCAGGCTAAACCCTGGAGATGTCTCACTTGGTCTTGACACTCCTCATCAGTGATGCAAGTTAAATACTGCATTATGAGCTGCCATAATTTACACCCTGCTCTCACCCCCATTGGGCATGGATAAAGACATTGCACCACATCTAGAGGCAGGAGGATAACAAGATGTCATTGCCTTTTAGCCAAGAAAACTGTCCCAGCGATCTTCCAGCTCTTAATGTTTGAGTTGTGTCCCTAAAAATGAGCTGTGCAGCAACTGCCTTTCATAGCAGGTATCTATTTGAGCTGTGGATGCTCTCATTAGACATCTGTAATGGCGGAAGATGAATCCCATCACTATTCCACCTGGGCAAGTGGGCAATTAACCTTTTTTTTTTTTTCACCTTTCAAGATTGAGTTATGGATTTATGTGGTAAAAGAGGTAACCAAGAAGTTCCTTTATGTGAATTCTTTAGCCTGAAGTATTACTGTCTGCCCCTCCATGATTTGACTCGTGACACAGATGTGACTTACAATATGTGCATCACTCTGCCCTCAGCTACTTTCATAGGAGAAATGTGGACCCTTTTCATGAGGACTGGAGATGAGAGAGCAAAGTCTAGGGTTGCATTGCAGCAGGGGAGATTTACCTCATGACATAAGATTGGTTAAAGACAAAGGCATCAAGGTACTGGAACATGGCTCTTAACCACGAGAGAACAGTGGTTTCCAGTGGAATCAATGGTTACAAGCATGACTCAAGTGAAGAGAGGTCTAGGTGACCTTGTGAGTGCCTGCCCAACCCCATTCTCAGTGATTCCTTCAGTGTTCTGTATGTTGTCAGTGTGTGGCTTGATTTCATTAACAAGGTGTTCCCTGTTGAAAATCAAGACTTATTGACTGTCTCTGATCCACTGTCACTGGCTCAGCTGCCAGGATCAGGATAGATTTTCCCACTTGCCTGTCCATCTACTGCTCTGGGTGCTGGTTATGCTCACTGCCAAAGCAGTGACCAGGATTACTGCAAGGATCAGAAAAACACTCTTCCTTTCTCCTTATGCTTAGCAAACGTTTCCCAATCTAAAAAGCTAATCTCTCTACTGCAGTTTAGTGGTTAGTGCTTGGACTTCATGATCTTAGAGGTCTTTTACAAACAAAACAATTCTATGGTCCTATAATTTAAACCCCACAACTTCCCTTTCCTGCTTCCAATAGCCATAGAATCATAGCATCATAGAAGGGTGGGGGTTGGAAGGGACCTTTAGAGATCATCCAGTCCAACCCCCCCTGGAGAAGCAGGTTCACCTAGATCAGGTCACATAGGAACATGTCCCACCATGCCATGCAGATTCCTACCCTTATAGCATAAGAAGAGACTGCAAGGTGGATATCACTATAAGATGAACATTACCGTCAGACAAAGGGACCTAACAGACCTGGGCTCCTCAGTTCAAGAAGGACAGGGAGCTGCTGGAGAGAGTTCAGCACAAGTCCACAAGGATGTTGAAGGGAGTGGAGCATCTCCCTTGTGATGAAAGGCTGAGGGAGCTGGGGCTCTTGAGCTTGGAGAAGAGGAGCCTGAGGGGTGACCTCATTCATGTTACAAATCCATCAAGGGTGGGTGTGAGGAGGATGGAGCCAGGCTGTGCTCAGTGATGGACAACGATAGGACAAGGGGCAGTGAGTATAAATTGAAACACAAGAGGTTCCAGAGAAACACAAGGACAAAGTTGTTTCTTGTTGAGGTGAGGGAGCACTGGCAGGGGCTGCCCAGATGGGCTGTGGAGGTTCCTTCTCTGGAGACATCCCAACCCCAGCTGGATGAGTTCCTGTGTGCCCTGCTCTAGGTGCTGCTGCTCTGGCGGGGGGGGGGTTGCACTGGATGAGCTTTCAAGGTCCCTTCCAACCTTTAAGATTCTGTGATTCTGTGATGTCTACCCCAAAGGAATGTAACACTGTCATTGCCAGAGCAGTAGTTGGAAGCCAACACAACTATGCACGAGGGGAAATGGAACAGAGAGAAGAATAGGTATCTTGTTTATTTTCCTTTTTCAGATGGGAAAAAATGAAACTTATAAAAATTGCAAGAGTTGGGTCAGATGGGAATTCTGCAGCAGAAACAGCAACTGCATCCAAATCTCTAAGAGCTTAGAGGAGGTGTAATAGCTTATTAGTAAAAACTTCCCTCCTTTCCAGACACTGAAAATGCAAATCACACACTCAAATAAACAAAAGCTTTGGGAAAAATACTAAACTACAAAAAAAAAAATCCTTCCTTGGTCACAAGGGATGGCCACCTCAAACCTGAACAAAACCCAGGGACAGCAAAACCAGATGTACAGGCAGAAATGTCTACGACGTGGCTTAGTGGAAACTGCTAGTGCTGAGTTTACAGTTGGATTTGATGATCTTACAGGCTTTTTCCTACATAAATGATGCTATGATTCTATGTCAGAGGCCTGGAGATATCTTGCTTTGAAGGTGGCTACCTGGCTGGTTTCCACTTAGCCTGGGTCACTTTACTATAGTTGTATGTTCTCCGTGTGATGCTTCAGAGCTGGGGCTGACTTACTTGTTCCAGACTTGTCCTAATGTTGGAAAATGAAGGATAGAGTATGCTTCCCTTACTTGTTACCCAACAGCACACCACACAGTCTGAATCATCTGACCAGAGAGCAGCAATGCTGCATTTCCACACATTCCACTAATGAGTCTTGAGAGAGAGCACAAGTCTGGGCCTGGGAGAGCCAAGGCACAAGTTTTACTCTGGCAGGGACACATGTAAAACAACCAATTTATCTTCTCCTGAGCCCAAGGAAGAACTGAGGTCTCGTTAGAGAATCACAGCATGCTTCCTCTTGCACACAAGCATTGCCTTGACACAGTCATAGAATAGTAGGGGTTGGAAGGGAACTCCAGAGCTTATCCAGCCCAATTGCCTGCTAAAGCAGGTTCCCCTTGCTCAGGGGGCACAGGAACGTGTCCAGGTGGGTTTGGAAACCTCCTGAGAAGGAGCCTCCACACCCTCCCTGGGCAGCCTGGGCCAGGGCGCCCTCACCTCAGCACCAAAGGACTTTCTCATCCTGTGCCAGTTGAACTTCTGTGTTCCAGCTTGTGTTTGTTACCTGTTGCCCTGGCACTGGCCACCACAGAATAAAGACTGCCCCATCCTCTCCACACCCACCCTTTAGATATTGATCATCATCAATAAGGTCACCTCTCAGACTTCTCTTCCCCAGGCTGAACAGCCCCAGGGCTGCAGCCTTTCCTCCTCACACACATGTTGCAGCCCCTCAGCATCTCAGCAGCCCTGCCCTGGCCTCTCTGCAGCTGGGCAGCCCAGCACTGGCCACAGCACTGCACGTGAGGCCTCAGCACATGGGGCAGAGCACAGGGGCAGCACAACCTCCCTCCCTCCCCCTGCTGCCCACACTCTGCTGGATGCCCCCAGCATGATGCCATTGGTTTCTTGCCCACCAGCCCACACTGCTGCTCATGGGGAGCTGCTGCCCCCCAGCACTGCCAGCTCCCTCTGCCACAGCTGCTCTCCAGCAGCTCAGCCCCAGCCTGTGCTGCCCATGGGCTTGTTCCTCCCCAGCTGCAGGACTCTGCCCTTGTCCTGGGGGAACCTCAGCAGCTTCCTCTGTGCCCAACTCTCAGCCTGCCCAGCTCTGGCTGAATGGCAGCACAGGCTCTGCTGAATCAGCCACTCCTCTCAGTTCTGTTGCCTTCTAACCACCTTGTGTTCACATCCACTTTGACATCCAGGAAAAAATGCAAAGAGTGTGTCCTCAGGAATGATTTGGAACTTGATTTGGATCCACTAGTTTCAGATAGAAAGCAGGGAAAAGCGAAAGTTAATATTCCCATCCCGTGTCATTTTATCAAAGGAAAGGCGATTAGTGAGTAGGAGAGGAAAAATCTCCACTGCATGAGCCATCTGGATATAGACTTAATGTGGATCTTAATGTAGATATAATCATGTTGCCCTTTCTGATCTGCCAGCCTGTGGGTTAGCAGGCTGGGAGAGAAGATTATCCAGGATGGGGCACTGCAGCCCTGAGCCCTAAAAACAACCACTCAAACCTCAGCTCCTTGTCAAACCCCTCTCTCAAGAACAGAAACAGAGAAAAGGAAACGACTCATGCCCTGCTGAGAGATTTCTTCTAAACTAGCAGGAAAATAAAAGAGGAGACAATGTGAACTGGAGACAACCAATGCCATTAAAAGGAGAGGGGAGAGGGCCCTGCCTTGTAATCGTGGTTTCTGAAAGGCAATATGCTGTGGATTATAACGTCTCAGGCCCAGAGTGGTACCAGATGGTGAAATTCTGCTCATTCCACATTAAATCCTGGCATTTTGCAGCTGTCAAGATAAAGCTGTTCCTATGAGTAACACTGTGGTTTGTTTATAGGGAAATAATAAGTAGGGAGGTGTGATTAATCAAGGTGTCCAAAACCCGCTGCAGGCACCTACAATAGATTGAGTTTCGTGGCAGAAGCTTTGTCTTGTCAATTATTGACATCTTTGTCCTTTTTTTTTCTTCTTCTTTGCACCCCCATCTCACTTTCTTCTTCTATTTTGTGACTCTGTGTGCTGCTGTTTCTCCCCCTCCCAAGGGCACAGGTGAGGTTGGGAAGTGGTAGATCTCAGGCCCCCAGCAGCTCCCTCACCTTTCCTATTCCACATCCAGGATGAGGCCAAGGAACAGGGCTGATACCATCCCTCACCTAAAAGATCACATCTTTGCTGCACTGACTTTACTGGGCACAAGGCTGTCTCAGCTGGAGTAGAATATGCTCCCTTTTTCCCCCAAGAAAACTGCATTTGGATGTCTGGAGGCTTTTCTCTGTAGGCTTTGAAAGCTTTTTACATTATTTCATGGCATTTTCATTGCTAGAGATGCTGTCCATCCTGTAATTACCTGGGTGATATGTATGCAAAACCATTATCTCCTGCCTACACAGTTTACAAAGGCAGTTTGAGTTATCTTGTGGGATTCTGAGGTGGGAGAGAAGCCCAAATGCTGTGTTTGCTGTGAAATTTCTCCTAATGCTGCTAGTCTGCCTCTGCTGTATAACCTGATGCTGCACCTCGTCATCACAACACCCCTGCTAACAGCTCTCTCTCAGCAGCTCCATCATGTGAACAGACTCTGAAATGAAGGTGAGTGAAGAGTTGGAATGGTAAGAATGGCAGCCCAAGTTGCTTTGCAAGACCTCAGGACTTCAGTCACCCTGTGAGTTACTGTGCCATTTATGAGCAAGCTCTGGCAAGGTGGATAGCACCACAGCAAACCAGGTTGTTGATATCTCCACGTGACTGCATCTGACATGGTCCTTTGGCCAGGTGTCTGTGTACCTGCTGGTTTCTCCTTTTGGTTGGGTGCTCTTATTCTTTACCATATGTGTAACTAGCATTACTAATGGAAAGACAAAGAACAAGCTCCATTCCCAGCTGCCCATCTTCACATGGGGGGATGTAAAACTTGATTCTTTAAGGGCAGAAAACAGGTGGCTTGTGGCAGAGAAGCTCCACAGAAATCGATGCAAAGTTACACCATGAAATATTGCATATGGCTCTGAGAGGCTCCTATGAAATGATTTATAACCAGCCAGTCCTCCCTCTGCCAATTTTCTCTGCTTCAGCCTTCTGTTTGGGCACTTTATTCCCTGATCATTGCAACAGGGCACCCAGATCTTACCCTGTTTCTTTGGACAACCTTTTTTTCATCAAGTCTTCTACACTAACACACAGGATGAGCTTTGGACCAGGCCCAATACACACACATGTTAGACTCTTTCTTTCCATTAAAAGGCAACAGCCTTTTAATCTGTAGATTCATCACTGCTACCTTCCCCTCAGAAGCTCCTGAGGAGATTTATACCTACTACCCTATTAACACTTGTTGCTGATTAGTCGATATTTTCAGGCTGATCCTTTGCAATAAGGTGCCTGGCAAATGCAGCCACCCCATCTTCTTAGATGAGGCACTTCTAGGAAACAATCCTGTTCATGGGAGGCTGTTAATAGGGGCTGCAGAGAGAGTTATAGATAATCAATCCAGAAATCACGTCTGTAAATGGCCCCTGTAGCTGCTTAATTAAGCACAACATTCTGGCATTAGACATTAAGGCTCTTGAAGGTCTATTTGTCTTCACAGAAAATATCCCAATAATATATTTGCAATTGTGTACTAACCCATCTTGATCTCACCTGCCTTTTGTGGATTAACAGGATGAAGTGATTTCAATGGTGGTAAGTAACTTCTGGAGAAGGGGCAGAATCAATGAGGGTAGTGAAGGAATATTTGCCTTTGATGCTCTGCTGAGCAAATTGTTCCTCTTTTTTCAACTTCCCTCTTTCATCTGTCACCTAAGGTGTGCTCTGCAAACCTCTGAGTCACCAGGAATCTTTCCCTTCCTTACAGAGAGTTTGGGATGTGAATTCCTGCCAGAGGGATAAGGGAGAAAAGGAGGGAGTCGGAGTCAAGTGGGAGAGTGGAGTAGGCTGCACCTTTTGTTACTGGCAAGGAGGAGTGGTGGGGGTGGTAGTGGGTCAACAATGTGAGATTCCCCCAGCTCAGGCAAGCTGACAACAAGGTCACAGCTTGGCTTCTTTGGGCAGCTGCCTCCTGGCTTGATGCTGAGGAAGGGTTCACAATAAATACACTCATGCCCATTATATTGCTGTTATTGATGTTGTTGTTATTGCCATCTTTTCCACACCCTTAACACGTGCCTTTTGGAAAAGCCCTTGGTGATTTTCTTTTCCCTCTTCCTCATCTAATTTCTCTCGCAAATCTTCAGTCTCTCTACTGCATCCATCTCCAGGGAAAATTCAGCCTTGGGGTGTGTGTGATCAGCTGCTCCCAGGAGGCTGGACTGAGTCTCAGGAGCACCTCACTCACCTTCATGTCCTTTCCAAAATCCACCTGCTCCCCAGGTGCAAGACATTGAAGTTCCTTCTCAAGTTTCCAGACATTCACCACCTGGGACAGAGATAATCAATTGCAGATTTACAAGGGGAAGTCAGACATGCATCATTTTACCCAAACAAATCACCAAATGTCAAGCTTTTTACCCCATTTCTCTCCACTTTTCCACCAAGTCACGACACAGGTTGATTTTTCTGCATAAAATTGGAGTCTAAAACTGCTGTGAAGAGGTGCAGGAAATACCACAGACCTGAGGCTGGGGATCCTGAACAAGCATTGTTCAGTTTGCATGACCGTAAGAACCTGAGTTACGTAGAATAACTTCTTACTCCATGGCATTTTTATTTGCCTGTTCACAGAATCTTAAGGGTTGGAAGGGACCTTGAAAGCTCATCCAGTCTAACACCCCTGCCAGAACAGCACCACCTAGAGTAGATCACACAGGAACTCAACCAGGTGGATTTTGAATGTCTCCAGAGAAGGAGACTCAAATTTATTGCCTGAAAGTCTTACAGAGAGCCATGATGATGGCAGTCTTTCAGTGAAAAAAAAAAACTGTCATGACTATTACAGGGTGACTTTATTTCTCCCTCCTACCAAGCATCATGAAATCTGAAGCAATATTGTCCAAATCAAGTGACTGGGAGAGGTTTCCAGCATGGGGAAGAATTTACATGGCCTCTTCTCAGCATGGGAGAAGTCAGGCCCTTGGGTTGTCTACAAATAGGTGCTGGGTACCATTTTAGACATCCCATTCCCTACCTGGCCCCACTACAGGTTGTTAAGGGTTTGAGTGTCTCATGGACTGAGTCACATGTGCTAACCTAGAGCACTTCAAATGGCACAAGATGCCTATGTGCAAAGAAACATGTAATACTTGCCTTACTAGAAATGAAGAGAGTTTTTCTAAGACTGTGTCAAAGCGAGCTGCAAAATGAAGCTAGACTGTGACAGCCTAAATGATTAGGTTGTGGAAAGCCCAAACCATATCCAGCCTTCTCAGGACCACAACCCCATTGTGGGGAAAAAATCCAGGGACACGAGTCCATCTTCTGGATGCAGACTAAGACAGCCCTTTGTTTAATGAACAGGGTCCTTTTTATCACCAGTCCTCACCATTTGTTGTGCATCTTGACAGAGTGAGAGATTGAGCCAGAAATCATTGCTGTGTCACAGGGGTGGGTGGTAGTGGGATTCAGTCATGGTTCGGTGTGCTGTGACCCCACTCTGTCCTCACAGCTTTCATTAATCTGCTGGTGACAAGGACACATAAAGCACTCGGTCCTGCTTCCCCTCAGCAGCCATGTGGGAAGCAGTGCTGGAGGCAGACAGCCCCTGCAGTAGGTAAATCCCTGAGTGAAAACAAGGCTGGTGTGCCCTGCTGACTATTGGTATGTCCTCTGGCAGGGATGGGTAAAAAGGAAAGGGAAAGCAGGGGCTAAGTGATAGAAAAAGATTTAATATGAAGAATATAAATAAGGTGCATGCCTCTCTGTCTCCTCCCACACTTCCTCCAGCAGCCAAGCTCCTCAAGGCTGGAGCTGTGCACAGGAGTGATGCTGCAGCACTCACTGCTGTCAGCATGGTGTTGCTGTGGGTAGATACAAGATGGGTCCCCAGGTCAAGTTTCTCAACCCTTCTCCAGTGGAAAGAGATGGGCAATTACCTTCACAGGATATGCACTGATATCTGGTGGGTAGAGGAGATATTGTACCCCTTTTCCCATTCAGTATGGAGAGCCTCTCCTTGAGGACAAGGAAAGGATGTGTCCAGAGCTGAAGGGACAGAAAAAACAGGTTTGGCCCTGATGACCAGAAAACTAAAAAACAACATGTCTTTTCATCAGCAATTTGCTTCTCACTCCTTTCTTGTACCAGCCCTTTGCTTACACCAAGTCCAGTTTGAGACACCTGAAACTTTTGAGTTCTCATCAGACATCCATCAACTGTGGGTTTAAATTTCCCCAAAAGAGTGCATGTTTCCTTTTTTTCCAGATGTTCTTAGAAAGCAAAATAAGACTGACTTACAAAAGCCCCATTCAATATTCTTTTGTTCATTTTCTCCAGTTGGAATACCTGGACTCTTTTCCTCCTTCTCCATTCCTCACCATCACCTTCTCTTCTTCCTGGTCCCCATCTCTGTCTTTAATTGTTGGCTGTGTTTGAACTTTTCCCTGCAGCAAGTATTAAGAACAACTTTACTTTTCTTTGGCATGCTGTCTGGTCAGATTCCTTCTCTCATCTAGAACTACAGTTCTAGATCCCATCCAGCCAGAGCAAAACCTCTGGAGATCTTCCCAAGCACCTGGTGCAAGACTGTAAAGGAGGAACTCCAAGGAGGTGAGCTCAGCTACCATGACATCTCAAACCATGTGGACTCCATTTCATGATGACATGGCTTCAGAGCTGCACAGGCAAAGCTAATGATGAGGGAAGGTATATTAAGGATCCATGGAGTGCTGGGAAGCACTTTTGGTTTTATGAGTGCCACTTTGGAGACAATTGCCCCAAAAACATGTGCCTGTGCAATTGAGGCATTACTATTTGCCTTTCATCCCTCAGTTCTTCCACGACCCTGAACCATTCAACACCAAATGCAACAAGACCAAAGTCACATTGTTGAGTCTTCTGGCCAGGAGCAAGAACCAGTCTGTGATGTCAGAGAAGCCACAAAGGCATGATCCTCCCAGTGCTGGCCTGAAAAATAGATAGCAGATGAGGCTACACAACTTAAACAGTCACACGCTGGCTTAGCCATCACAAGTACCAGGGCAGTTGTGGTGGTTGATGCTCCTTCCTTCCCCTAAAGCATGGGGTCCCCCCTTTGAGATGCCATTTACCATGTCTGGTACTGGACAATATCACCAGATGATGTTTGGGAACTTCATTGTTTTTCTCTGCCAGAGGATGGAGTGAGTAAAAGTGTGGTGATGGCATTGCTGGGTGATACCTTCAGCCAGTGAGAAGCATGGTGTCTCTTCTACTGCTCCATTTCTTCTCTTACAGCCTCAGGGTCTTCCCCACTGGAGCCAGAGAAGTTGCCTTTCAGTTACTAAACATTAGGAGGGTTTCGTTTTCTTTTGTGTATTTTAGGCAACATTTATCATCCACAAAGCAATAGATGAACACAGCTATTTCCTGCTGAGATCCATTACTGGTCGCTGGCTGTGCTGTACCAGACTTGAGAACAGCAAATGGAAAAGTTTACCCCATTCACTGCAGAGGAGCAAGGAGGCTGAGTCAGGTGGACAGTCAGTGCCCAGATCAACCTCTCATAAACTACAAAACTCCCTATAGCATCACTGATGGTGAGAGCAGGCCAGTTTTAAATCTCACCCATCTTTTTTCCCTTCAAGATTTAGCATTGTAAATGCCAAGTCTCATTTGTTCTGAGGGAAGTTTGCTCCCATTTGGTAAAAACAGCTGTTAAACTTGCAGTCAGGTTCCAATCCAGATGCTAAATGTCTCCCCCTGCTAATTCTTCTGCTTCCATGAAAACCCTTTCCTCCTTCCCCAGTGCCATGTGGAAGGCTCTGAATAAAACAGACAGCTCCTTGCTCTCTCTTTTTCAAAGCTGAATGGGGACATCTTTAAATCTGTCCCCATCACACACTCTGTGACCCTGCTTCTTGAGCTAATGATTACTAGTCTACCCGGAGACAGTGGATTCCTAAGGCTGTAATAAGTCTTCAGAGCTAAATACCTTGAATATACCACTAAGTCATCAACTTTACTTTTGACTGTTGAAAAATGCTTAAAGCCAGGAGTGAAAACACTTTGGGAAATGTGACTTTGGCAGTTTGTAACTTTGATCTTTTCCAACATTCATTTAAAAAGTGTAGATTCTGATGATCCCAAGTCAGAACAGGAGGTTTGACTTGAAAGTAGAAAGTCATACTTGTTTTCTCTATACACTCCTTATTCCAGGGCCAGCATGACTGTTTCCTTCATGAGGGAACAGGGGACCCCAAGAGTATTTACAGGCTGCTTTAGCAACCTGGCATGGTCATCAGGTGGCCCAAGAGATGGGAGGACACCTCAACATTGCTCTTCCCTCCTTCCCTTCTCTGGGCCTCAGTTGTTCTGTCTGGAGAAAGAAATTCACATTAAAAGACCTATGAGACCTCCCTCTGGGATGGAAAAGGTTTATTATACAGCAGTTATGTCAGAGAAAGCTGTGCATTGCTTAGTCATAAGTGTTTTGCTTCTTTTACGCCTGACACTGCAAAGGTCCAAGTTGCAATCCATCCCAGGACTGATATTTTCCCCAAGTTTGCCAAGTTTCAGCACAACCCATGACACATTTTTTTTCTGGACCTGACAAAGGGTCAAGTAACAGAATAGTTTGAGTTCTCTTTTTTATGACCACTCTAGAAATCACTGAAAAATCAATTATTTTGGGAGTGTAGTGCAAATCCTTTTGAAGCCCTTACAATAAGAGATGTGAGGTCCATAGATCTTACTTGTACTTCCTGCAGAAGCTGTTCTGGGGAGGACATTTGTACAGTTTCTCAGCTGAGAGTTTATCAGAACTATCATTTACCTTAGGATGTTTAAGATGCCAGGGTGTTTGTCAGCAGGACACCTTGGATGCTCACATATCTCTGTGAATTCATTTCCCACACCATCCATCACGTTCCTGTGAACAATGTTTAAACAGCCTGGGAATCTGCAGTTTGCTGGACTCTAACCCTCCACTGTTGTCTGTCTTGCATATTGAGTGTTGGATTCATCTCAGATGACTCTTTCCATCTAGGACTTTAGCATCTTCTAAGAGTAGGCTTTGTTTCACATTACTTTTAATGGTGGGAGTCATCTTCAGACGCATGCACCTAAGCTTTGGAATCTGAGCCATGAGTCTCCACATGATCTGGATGTTCAACAAAAACCACTAAAAAGTGTTTTCTCTCACCCTACAGTAGACTCCAGCATTTTGTGAGCTCTGGGTGTTATTGACTTTAGTGATGACAGCTTCATTCAGGTCTGTTTGTACATCCGACCTCATCTGCAGCATAGCAAATGGCATTGAACATCCTTGTTTACACAGCTAAATTCCTTTCCCCTTCTTGAGTATTCTTAATGTACAAGTCTGCACCTGAGCTTGATTTCCTGACTTACTTTGCAGACAGTTGAAATTGAGTCAATATCATCAGTAGAGTTTAGGTTGTCATTCAACCAATGAAGAGTGGATGTCATCTCTGGAAGAGATGAATCACACTAAATTTCATTGCCTACACTGACTGTCTTTTCTGACAGAGAGATTTGAGGATGACATGCTCAGAGACAGAATCTGGGTTGTAATTGTTGGGTATCATCCCTAGGTAATTGTCTAGACTGCTTCCAGAGTGACTGATGAGACTGGCACCCATGGGAGGTAAGTCCATGCCTCTCTCTTACATGCCTCGTGTTATGATGACACTCATCTTCTTCCTACTGACAGCAGAAGGGATGTAGACACTTTGCTCTTGCACATCTTACATAGACAACTTGTTAATTTGCTTCAGGCCATGAGACACCATCATCACCATGATCAATTAGAGGTGGTCACCCACAAAAAGTGGCCTCCTACCAATGAGTTCTGCAAGTATAGAGATGTCACATATGGATTCAGTAGAATCATAAAATCAAAGAATGGTAGGAGTTGGAAGGGACCTTTAGTGATCATCTAGTCCAACCCTTCTGCTAAAGCAAGTCAACCTAGATCAGGACCTGTCTACGGAGTCAGACTTGTTCTGTATATTTCTGTTTAGAGACATGAGAGCCCAGCTCTTGCTGCAGCCTACACACGTCAACAAAGTTGTTGAGAGGCACGTGATGCAGCTGGACCCTCTGCTACCTATCTCAGCACTCTTCCACCAAGAGAGCCACCATCCTGCACAATGATAGGTACAGTCTCATTACCAGTGGCCTTCAACCTCACCACAGGGCAAAAAGATTAAGGAGGATATATTGAAGGAAGAACTATTTTGATTCATGCTAGCTGCAGATTTGCCCCACCCCAGGCCTGCACGTGCCCATGGAAGCAGAAGATGAAGCAACCATTGTGAAAGTTTCAGTAAAGGAATATAAATGCATATTTGTTTATTCAGAGTTCCCTTTGGCTTTGCCAGCAAATCCCTCTACAAAAATACTCCTGGTGTTCTCCTCAGAGGGATGGGTTTTTTTTTTTAATCCCCTACTCCATCAAAAATTGAGAAATATGTTGTGTGAAATATCAAGACTAATTAGACCAAATGGTGCTCAGATCTGTTGCTGGTTTTCTGGAGGACTGCTGACAGCTTAGGAGACTTTATTTTTCTTTCTTGTTAACCACTGACAAATAATTCTTCACAGAGATGAAAATTCCTACAGAAACCTTAATGAATAAGAGATGGCTGTGGGAACAGAGAAAGTGCGAGAGCCTGTGTTTGTGTTGAGTGTGGAAGGGTGTGGGTTGGAGAAAGGGGCATATTTTTGAATGCAGAGCACATGTGGAGAGAAAGTATGTTTGGAAGCAAAGGGTTTTCTGTCCACAGCTGCATCAAGGTTGTATAGGAAAGGAGAAGTATCTGCTTCATAAAGAGTGTTGCCTGTGTGGTATTTGTGGTTTTCTGAAGTGACAGTGCTTTGGGCAGCAGTTTTCAGGGTGGGGAGGTTGTTGTGGTGGGGTAGAGAACTGTCAGGATGGTTGGGCCCAGAGAGTGGTGTGGAATGAACTTAAATCCAGTTGGTAAATGGTCTCCAGTGTGATCCTCAGGGCTCAGTGCTGGGGCCTGTTCTGTTTAACATCTTTATCATTGTTCTGGATGAGGGGATCCAGGGTACCCTCAGTCAGTTTGCAAATGACACCAAGCTGGGTGGGTGTGTAAATCTGTGTGAGGGCAGGAAGGGGCTGCAGAGGGCTCTGGCCAGGCTGGAGCCATGGGCTGAGGNGGCTCAGCAGTGGGGTGGCAGCAGCCCCAGGGCAGTGCCCGTCCCCTGTGCTGGGCCCTGGGGAGGCTGCAGCTCCAGGGCTGTGTTCAGTGCTGGGCCCCTCTCTCACTGCCACAGGGACACTGAGGGGCTGCAGCGTGGCCAGAGCCGGGCACAGAGCTGGGGAAGGGGCTGGAGCACAAGTGCTGTGAGGAGGGGCCAAGGGAATGGAGGTGTTGAGCCTGGAGCAGAGGAGGCTGAGGGGAGCCAGGAGCACTCTCTGACACTCCCTGACAGAGGCTGCAGGGAGCTGGAGGTCAGTCTCTTCTCCCAAGTCACAGGTGAAAAGACAAAAGGAAATGAGCTCAAGTTGCCCCAGTGGAGGTTTAGATTGGAACTGAGGCAGAACTGTTTCCCCGAGAGGGTGTCAGCCCCTGTGCCAGGCTGCCCAGGGAGCTGGGGGAGTGTCCATGCCTTGAGGGATCCCAAAGCTGTGGAGGTGAGGTGCTGAGGGACATGAGTTAGTCATGGACTTGGCAGTGGGAGGTGAGGGGTTGGATGTAATGATATTCCAACCCTTACCATTGTATGATTCTATGATAAAGATCTTTTCCAACCAAAACAATGTTGTGATTCAATATGTTTCTCTTGCAGTGATAAGAAAAGTTTGCACAAGGAGTTGCTGAGCTCTAAGTTTGTGTGCAGGTATTGCTGCAGATGTTGAGGAGCATGAGGGGTCAGAAGGCAAAGCTGGCTGGCTGCAAAAAGAAGGGCTGTGGGGTGAACAAGGCAGAGCAATCCTGGAGAGCACAGCCAGAGATGCTTCACTTAATTGAAGATAGCAACAACAAAAAAAAGCCAGGAGTGGCTGGAGAAGGGACCAAGGCTTAAATCATGGAGAGCACAGCTCCTGGGAGGACTGCTGAACTGAATGTACACCTCAAAGTTGATGATGGATACTCTTTTTCCTTGATTTCTGTCTTGTGAGTAAACATCTATCCTGCACTGAATCCATAGAGGTGAATTAATTACAGATTGGTGTCCAAAACAGAGAGCTGTTAGACTAACTGCCCCACAGTGACCCAGACATGGAGAGGTGCTTTAAAACACCACAAACAAATACAGAATGCCACTGCAGTGTCTCCTTTCCCTTGTGCCAGACTTTGTGGAGTGTAAAACCCCACCATTTCTCTAAGCAGAGATGGATTTGTGGGAAACTACTGTGTGTGAGATGTGAGCATCCAAACTTTGTCCCTGTCTCACAGAGCAGCAGGATTTGAGTAGGAATCCTGGCGAGCCTGGGCTTCTCTCCTCCTACTCTCACTCAAAATCCGGCCAAGTCCTGGACACTCTCAGCTAGTCTACCAGGCTTTCCTTTGAGTGTTTCCTTTCTTCTCCTTTCTCTCTTTTTCTTTTGGCTGGTGTTAGTTCCCTGCACACTGAGCTGACAGTTACATTAAGTGACTTGAAAGTACCGTAGCAGAACTAAAGCAATTATTGTAATGCAGCTTTAACAGAGGCTGTAATGAGAGACAATTAAAAATATACCAGTCTCATCACAATCTGGAGTTCCCATGACCTTCCAGGGCTACTGTCAGGTGAGGAATCAAACAATCCCCTCTGCTCTTCCCTTCTTTCTCTTGTCACAAGAAGGAACAAGCAAGGGGAAAGGGAAAAACGAACCCAAATCCACCTATCTTTCCTTCAGGGCTGTCTATGGTTTGGCAATTACTCTGGTACTAAAGGGTAGAGAGGTGTTAATCACAGAATAAAGCCCATCAGTTCCTAATCTACTCACATCAAATCTGCCTAGTAGAGCCCACCAGTGTTAAAGTAAAATCTAGGATTTACGGAGACCATTGGTGCAGGAAAGTGCAATGGGTGTGGTAGATGGCTTCTGAATGCAGCTTGTGACGAGTTGGGCTAGTGCTGGGGCAGCCAATACCATCAACAAGAGGGTAAGGCAAAGAGAGGTGTACACCAGAAACAATCCCCTGCCAGTGAAAACCAGAATAGCTTTCTTTGAAGCTTCAAGATGAGGTAAAATAGGTGTTAGAAGAGGTGCTTTTGACTCCTAAACCTATACCTCACCAAGCTGCAGTCATGCCACATCTCTTCGGGTCTGAGAGATGAAGCTGAGATCACAAAACTCCCATCCCTCAGCACCACTTTGCTTCTAATTTTTATACCACAAGCTGTTTCTCCTCCCTGCAGCCTCCACTGACCTCCCAGCTACTGTTCACCATCCTGATGTGTGAATCATCCAGGAAAGGTCTCACCACAGTGTCACAGCCCTTCCCTGTGCCCTTCCTTGTCTGATGCAGAACAGCTGTCTCAACACTTCCACATCTGAATTAGAGAAACCAACAGTGCAGAGAGTCCATCTTTACCTCCACTTCTCCCCTCTTCTCTGCTTCTTCCCCACCGTGTATGCAAGTGTCCTGACCAGTGACACCATCACCTTCACCTTGTCCTTCTCCAGATGACAAGCTTTCATAGGTAATTCTCTCTCTCACTACCTCGTGATGACTTGTTGCTTCATCAACTCAAATTAGGCTGAGTTGCCAACAAACAACAAGTCCTTGGCCTTGATGCTATTAGCCACAGGTGTGCAGGAAACCTTTTTGTCTACAGCTCTTGGTGTGTGCCTTGCTTCAGCTAGGGAGAGCGTGGCAATGACCACTACAAATCATCAGGCCTGATGTCTAGAGCAAAATAAAGCTTGTTAGCGAGAGATGAGATGATGCAACAGATTGCCTTTGTGTTTCTGGAGTCATTGAGCTAAACAGCACTTGTAAAACATTCTATAATTAGACTTTTTCAATCTAGTCAAACTATAAGACTTGTAAATGTAAGAAGGTTTCCTCTATTTCGTGTGTAATTGGGCTGTTATGGAGAAGCCAGGTGACAGCTTCTGCAGCCACCAGACCAGTACATGCCATCAGCATTAACAGATGCAGGGAGGCTCACTCCCATGTTTAGTTGCAAAACACATAAATATTTATGGACTCAGAAAAGCTGGATTTCACTCTGGGGATAGATACAGAGCGTCTGTCCGGAACTGTACTCTAGGGACAGTGTGTTTTACAGTTTTATTTTCAACAAAAAGCTTATACCAGACATTCAGAACAAGATCTGTTTTACCTGCCCTGCTGCTGAGGGAAGCTGTAACTCTGAGAGAGGCAAGATCAGGAGGGAAAAAAAAAAAGCAAACGCCTGAAAATGAGAACAGCATTGCAACAAGTTAGAAAAGTCACTAGAAAACAACAAGTGAAAGGTGTACCAATGCTCTGGGTGGTCAGGAAAGGGATGGGAGGGAAAGCATTGCATCATCTCTTATAATAGCCTTACAGGAAGGCGCAGGCAGTGTGGATTGGATGAGTGGCTGATGGGTCACCAGACAGTGGTGATCAATGGCACAGAATGGAGTTGGAGACCTGTGGCCAGTGGAGTTCCTCAGGAATCGGTTCTGAGGCCAGTCTTGTTCAACATCTTCATCAACGATCTGGATGAGGGGACAGAGAGACCCTCAGCAAGTGCCCTGATGGCACCAAACGGAGCAGGGGCTGATTCCCCAGAGACTGTGCTGCCATTCAGCAGGATCTCGACTGGCTGGAGACAGAAGAACCTCCTGAGGTTCAACAAGGACAAGGGCAGAGTCCTGCAGCTGGTGAGGAACAACAGGCTGGGGACTGACCTGCTGGAGAGCAGCTCTGCAGAGACACACCTGGCAGTGCTGGTGGATAATAAACTGACCATGAGCCAGCAACGTGGGCAAGAAGCCAACGGCATCTGGGATGCATCAAGAGTGTGGGCAGCAGGTCAAAGGAGGTTCTGCTCCCCTTCTACTCTGCCCTGCTGAGGCCTCATCTGGAGTCCTGTGTCCAGTTCTGGCTCTCCAGCTCTTCCAGGGACAGGGAACTGCTGGAGAGAGGCCAGTGCAGGGCTATCAAGATGATCAGGGGACTGGAGCATCTTCCTTCTGAGGAAAGGCTGTGGGACCTGGGACTGTTTAGTCTGGAGAAGAGGAGACTGAAGGGGTATCTCATTAATATTTACAAACATCTCACTTGTGGATGTCAGGAGGTTGAGGCAGTACTTTTTTTGTGTTGTATCCAGTGACAGCACAAGGGGTGATGGGATGAAGCTGGAACACCAAAAGTTTCATTTAAATATAAGAACAACCTGTTTCAGCCCTGGCCCAGGCTGCCCAGGGAGGGGGTGGAGGCTCCTTCCTTGGTCTTCAAGACCTGTCTGGACACGTTCCTGTGTGACCTGATCTAGGTAAACCTGCTTCTGCAGAGGGGTTGGACTGGATGATCTCTAAAGGTCCCCTCCAGCACTACCATTCTATGATTCTATGATGCCTTTGACTGTAGGGCCTGGAATGATGCTGGCACAGTGAGCATCACACCAGAGAAAAGATAAGTTATTTTGCATAAGGATTTTGCCTTTGTCATTAATGATGCTTTTCTGTGCTACTTTGGACTTGAATCCCTTGCTACAAACAGATCTTAGCTGAGAACTAAGTGTGCTGGGCATTGAAACCACTCATCTGAGTGCTGTAGCTCTCAATTAGGCAGCACTAAATGGCTTTCAGGGCTTGTTTTTTGAAAACAGGACTTTTTGAAGGAAGAACATTTCCAACTGATTGAGGGATGTGAGACTTCCCCTCTGCCCAAGCCTGGTGAGGTTGTATCTGAGAGCTATCTCCAGTGTGGGCTCTCTAAGACATGGACATACTGGACAGAGTGCAGCGAAGGACTGTAAAGGTCATGAAGGGGTTGGAGCATCCAGTACATGAGAAGATGAGAGAGATAGGACTGTTCAGCCTGGAGAAGCCCCATCTTAAGAAGGAGATATTATCAATGTGTACAAATACCTGACAGGATGGTGTAAAAAAAATATAGAGCCAGGTTTCCCTTAGTGGTACCCAGTGGACAGAGAAAAGGCAATGGACATGAATTCAAATGCAAAAATTATCTTTAAAACAGTAAAAAACCCTTTTTTTCCCCTTGTGAGGATGGTTCCACACTAGAGGAAGTTACTCTGAGAGGCTGCAGAGTCTCCATCTCAAGAGATATTTAAAACCCAACTAGGAGGACTTGCTTTAGCAGGGGGAGTGGACTACATGATCTGTAGAAGTCTCTTCCAGCCCCTACCATTCTGTGATCCTGTGATCAACTTGCTCTAGTTGACCCTGTTTTAAGTTAAATGGTTGGACAAAGCAATCTCCAGAGGTGTCTTCAACTGCATCTCTTCTGTAGTTCTGTCCTCCACGGGTGTTGGAAGGGTCAACATGCCCCAGGATCTAAGGTGGAAGAGTAGTGCTCACACTCTGGTTAACCTGGAGCCCACATTCAGAGTATATACCACAGACTAGACACAAGCATGGAAATCAGTCATGTTTGGAGTTAGATTATCAGCCTTGCAAGGAAGTTCCAGCATCTCTATGTTCATTGGGAAATGGATGAGTTGAAAAATTGTAGTTATATCCCAAACTATAGCCTAAAGGCTGAATCATCCATAGAGTCAGATGGGTAACAGCGGGAAAGTAGCCATGCACTGCTAGCAGAAGTTATCAGACCTTTGGCATTCTTGTGATATCCAGAAATAAGAGAGATTGTACAGAATCTAACAAGGTAGTATTTGGAAGAAGGAGATCTCTCTGTGAGGGAGTTGCTTTGATGTTAACTGTTCCTTTGATACTTTTCTGTCTTCCTACCACCAGAGATCTGCCCAGCCATACTTCAAACGCCTACCCAGCTGGAAATGAGCTGAAAACCAATAGATCTTTTCCATTTATAAAGCACTTTTCTATACACACCTGGGGTATGCACCAGGGAGGATGAAGAGGTACTTAAGAAAAAAAAATGGCAGTGCTGAGATGAGTAAAAATTAGAATAAACAGAGCAGGAATTGTTTCAAGGTGGAAATTAGAAGAAAAACTCTCACCATCTTCAGTACAGACAAGAAACAAAAGGAGCAAGATGGCTCCTAATTGATTGATAAGGAGTGAATGTGATGGGGGAGAGAAGGGCCTGATGAGGCAGCCTACCCTAGACCAGATTGCAAAGCTTATTTTGGAGAACTACAGGAGGGATTTAATTTCTGCAAGAGAAACTCCAACTCTACAGTTAACAAAATCTGTGACTTGGATTCATAGAATCTTAGAATGGCAGTGGTTTGAAGGGACCTTTAGAGATGATCCAGTTCAACCCCCTGCTCAAGCAAGTCCCACCTAGATCAGGTCACACAGGAACGTGTCCAGGTGGCTCTTGAAGCCCTCCAAGGAAGGAGCCTCCACACCCTCCCTGGGCAGCCTGGGCCAGGGCTCCCTCACTCAAACACTGGAATAGTTTCTTCTTATATTTAAGTGGAACTTTTTGTGTTCCTGCTTCATCCTTGTCCTGTTGCTAGTTACCATAGAAAAAAGTGCTGCCCCAACCTCCTGACACCCACTAGTGAGATATTTGTAACTATGAATGAGATCCCCCCTCGGTCTCCTCCAGACTAAACAGTCCCAGGTCCCACAGCCTTTCCTCAGCAGGAAGATGCTCCAGTCCCCAGATCATCTTAGTGTCCCTGCACTGGCCTCTCTCCAGCAGTTCTCTGTCCCTCTGGAGCTGAGGGGCCCAGAATTGGACACAGGACTCCAGATGAGGCCTCAGCAGGGCAGACTAGAGGGGGAGCAGAATCTCCTTTGACCTGCTGCCCACACTCTTCTTGATGCATTCCAGGATGCCATTGGCCTTCTTGGCCACGAGGGCATATTGCTGGCTCATGTTTAAATTATTGTCAATCAGGACTCCTGAAGTATCCAATCAAGTACTCCTGAAGCTGTAGAAAGACTTTTCCTGGGAGAAAGTCACTTTGTCTTGCAGATAAAAACAAGGCAGAACTGCTTTTACAGATGCCATAGAACCAAGTTTGTGCTGACTGGCCCTCTGCTTATTGTCCATGTGGCTGTGAAGGCTGATTTGGTAGCTCTTGGATTCATGTTCTTAGAAATATGCCTTGCCTTTTACAAAATTCTGTAACATGAGGAATTTAGCACTCAAGAGCAAACAGATGGGAGGAACTTCCCTTAAATACCATCTGCAGCAACACTATAATTTCATAACTCTTCCTGTCAGGACATATCATCCCTTTTCAAGTCAAAAGAAGCCTGGTCTGGAGGGGAAAAAAGGGGATTTTGACCTTGCATCCCTAGTTTCTCTATATTGACATACAAAGAGGAGCTAAATATTGTGAATCCAATTTTAGAACACTGATGGGAGCCCTAAATAGGTACAGATATTTATGGTGGACAATGGATGACAAGTCCTTCACACCTCCAGTGACCACTTTATGCTACCTGATTAGCACATTTGATCCAGGAAGGGGTAATTTTCTCCTTCTAAATTCCTCTCTATCTCCATAGACAACAGAAATCCCTTCAAAGATCAACTTAGACCAGATGCCTGTTACCTGGCTAAAGGTGTACCTTGACTCCAAGCCTATGCAGCTCCCTCCAGCCCACACAGAAGTAGAGAACTGAGCTGCATCCCAGCTGGCTGCTCCCATCTCACATCCTCCAGGCTCAGCTGTCTCAATGATGCCCATAGCTGTGTCAGTCACCACAAATGAGAACACATGAGCTCAGAACTGCCTCTTGAGGCTAAACCCTGAGATTTTCAGGAAGTACTTAACAATCTTTAGCAGAGAGGCGTCCAAGCAGTGCTGCCACATAGCACAGTGTGAATCTCTTGATCCTGCAGCTTCCTCCTGTGCCTGGCAGCAGCAATATGGCTGAGCTCAGCTTGTCTTCCCCTAGGCATGAAGTTTGGAAACCTACTGGAACACCCCACTGTGCCTTTAGTATCCAATTGGTTTCCACTCATTCTGAGGGGTGCCAGACACGCTGCTGTTACCACCTCACTGATTTACTGGGGCACACAGCTGGCTTCTGAGATAGCAATGGAAATGCCAGATCCTAAACAGCTTCTGCTGAAGATGCAGACAGAAAACCTATGACCCCTCCACCACAGGCAGACAAATGCTCATCACCCAAGGCACTGCAAGATTGTTCAGTCTGTTCATCCCAGCTCACTGGGAAATGCGTGCCAGCAATATTGCCACAACTGGAGGCTGCTGGTCCCTGCAGAGCTCACAATTACAGACCAGACAAAAAGAGTTTATCTTGGAAGAAAAATGTCAGGAAAGGAAGCTGTGTGTGGGGCAAACCTACATATAATTTCAATCTCCCTCCTCTAATATAAAGCAAACAAATTTTAGAGCAAGGTGGAAGGGAGGAGGTGTGGGGAGGGGGAAAGCATCAGTAGACCAACTTCTCAGGAGAGAGTAGGCTTAATTGATTAATTCCTTCTTAGCAGAGTCATCTGTTTGATGTGCTTTTCCATAAAAGCAGTTCAGAAAGTTCAGGGGAGTTAATCCGTGAAGATGGCTGGAGCCACAAAGCCAAGCATCTGATTAAAGGACAAGGCTGATCGCTTACAGCTTAGCTGCTTTCAAAGTTGTTCCCAAAGTCTTTGCTAACCTTCATATTTCAAAGTTCATTCCTTGGCATTGGGGAATTTAAAGGAGAAGGTTTCTTTTTAACACTAGTATTATTAGTGCAATCAAAAAGCAAGTAAAAGGAATTCAGAGGAAGGCCACACACAAAGTCCCATGTGAGCCAGTAAAAGGGAGCAGATGAAAAAGATACACGAGCAATCATACCCACACAGAGGCTCCTGTTTCACAGCCTATTCAAAGCAGCTTGCTCTGAATTCAGTGCATACACTCACCACTCACAGATAAAGGCAAAGCCATTACTCGTTTCAGTGCTACCTGCCTGGACCCAAGAACTTAGAGAAACAAATAGCACAAGTGTGCTTTCTTTGTAGGAGTTTTGCATTACTGCTACTTACCAGAGAGTTTGACCATTAAAGTGAAAAAGTGGGCCCATAGCCCTAAGGGAGACATAACTCAGGTGTGTGGGTGCTGAGTGATGTAATGAGGTGACTTTGATGATGCTACACAAGGTAGTAACGATGAGGGATGATGTGGAAGAGCTGCAGAAGGATGTGACACTGCTGGTTTTATGATATAACAGCAGATAAAATTCAGTGGAAATGAGTATAGGGTGGTACACATGGGAAAAAAAAAAAAGCAATCCTAACTTTCTGCATAGTGATGAGCTTTCAGTGGACTATTTACTCACTCAAGAACAAGCTGGTGTTTGTAACAGGCACTTCTATGAATGTGTGGCCTCAGTGCTCAATAATAGTAACAAAGAGCAAAGTGAATGTTGAGAATTAATAGAAAAGGAATAGAGATCACAACAGAAAGCATTATTATGTCCCTGGGTGAATTCAATGTGTGCCTCTTCTTTAATGTTTTGAGTATTTCTGGTGTTCTTTTTCCCAGAGAGGATGCAGCAGAACCAGAAAAGACACATGAAGGGCAATAGAGTGATCAAAAAGGTAGAGAACAATGAAGTACTCTAGGAATGTTTAATCTCAGGAAGAAATGACAGAAGCAGAGTATGATAATGGTCTGTCAGATTATAAGTGGCATGAAGAGGATGAAAAGGAGCAACTATATTTTGTGTCTTTGAAAAGACAAAGAAGGTGCTTGAGATGATAGTAGGTCAGAACAAAAAACCTGCTTCCCACAACATGCAGTTAAACTCCCCTTCCAAGGAATACTGCAAGGGCTAGAAGTTTACTTGTTCTTCCTCAATGGATTAATGGAATTCCTGGTAAATACAAAAATACCTTTGGAATATCTGTGATTCATTTTGATGTCATAAAAATATGGGCATTACTCTGTGCTTGATCTTACACTCTTCCCTATACTGTGAGTTCAGCCTACAGTGTGATCAGCCACAGATGTTATCAGTGCTTGCATTATGTTAATGACCATTGTGTTAACTTTCTAGCTTCTCCAAAGGATGGAAACTTCATTCTATCCTGGCCACACTCAGCTTCTCTCTCCCAGGCTTGCTCATCTCAGTCATCACAGTCAGCTCATCCTCCTTCCAGCACAGATTTCTTGGGAAGCTCCATCACCTCCTGTCCTGATCATGGCACAGGACAGCTTGCCTAGTGTCATTTTGTCCATTACCTTATAGTGCTATCCCTCATGTTCCTGGTGGCACCTCAATGTCTGTATTTAAGGGCTTGGGAATTCATAGTGGCTCTTCAGGACGGTAGGACTCCAATATCTTCTCTGAATCATTTTTAAGCCTCCTGAAGAGTTTTTGCACAGTAAAGCTTCACATTTGCTATGTGATGCTATTCAGGATTTGAACTCTAGAGAATTTCTTAAGTTCTTGGAGGCATGGCCATGAATCAAACCTCACTGCTTTGCAGTTGTGCTATGCAGCTGATACTGCCTTTCAATACTATGGTCAGATCAGGAGAGGAAAAGGGTTTCACAGTAGAATATTGCCTGTGCCAGAATTCAGCTCCTTTGCAGGACCATGTAAAGCTCCAGTAGATGCAGAATCACAGTGGAAAGAGTTGCACTGATGCTTGTTCTGGGTGACCTTGTTCAGGACACAACACTCCTTGTACTTCAGCTTCCCTATATAGCAAAGCTTCCCTATTTATGGGGAAGCTGTCTTTCTTTCAGCAGAAGTGAGTTAAAAGATAGCCAAAACTGATAATGTCATTACATGAGTATGGCTCATGTCAAACGCAATATTAATAATACCCACAAGGACAGTCGTTTTAGTCTCTCAGTTTCAGTCCAAACAAGTCAAAAAACTTAGCAGCTTGCTCCTACCAGGACATCAGTGGAGATCAAAGGTTTATGACTACTCACATCACCAGCATCTGGTGGATGACTGGTCTGAAAAGGGATTTGTTGGATCCCTATCAGTAGATGCTCCCTCCTGCTGCATAGCCAGACTTTGCACATCTACCCCGTTCCATCACTAATATGTGGTGTTCTGCTGTGTGTTTCTGGGTTTCTCCTTCTGCAGTCCAGATCACACCTTTGTGACCCTACCCCCCAGAGACCTGGGGCATTCATGTGAAAGTAAACACTGAAGGCATGACCTTGTTTATGCCTTGAAGGCTTATTTTTGAAGTCAATATGCTATTGAATGACATGTCAGAGGTCTGATCTCCAGTTCCAGATGGATATTCTTGGAGGGCTGGAAACAGCTGGAGGCTGCTTTGTGTGTAAAGGGTATTAGGATCCTGTCTGAAATCTAGCTGTAGATGAATCTGTCTGTGCAGATGCAGATCAGATTTGTTGAGGATTTGTTAACTACTCCAGAGTAAACACAAGAGAAGAGAGGTTTCAGTAGCAAAAAAACCCACACATTGGATGGCACTAGTCAAGGAAACTGTAAGTTCTTCATTTATCCCAACTAACATTTATAACTTGAAGAAAGCATCTAATTAAGGAGTACAGTCACCACTGCATCCAACAGCAGCTTACACCTCTGCAGAGTCAAGGAGTTATTGGATAGGGCAAACAGGCTCAGCTCTGCTGGCACTGAAACACCTCCCCAAAGTCTGATCAACTGAAAAGTAGTTGTCAATGTGTGAGCTACTTACCCTGCACTCTCCTAGTGGCCAGAGTAGACTACAAGGGCATAATCCACCTTACTTAAGGCATCTATTGCAAGAGAAAGAACCCAAAATAAACATCCTAAAAGTATTAACATTTCTCTGTTGGCTTTAAATGTGTTCAGGCATGACTGCATCACATGGCCACTCTCATAGATAGGATAAGCAAGGGGAAAACATCCAAAATCATCAATGAAAACATCTCACATCATCAATGCAGCAGCTGTTGAGGATGGGGGGCTTACAAAGGACATGAACTATGCAAAGTAACTGGGTTTATATTTGCTTCTAAACTGGCTTCTCACATGGCCACTGAGTTAGACAGGCTAGCCAGCCCACCAGTCTGATCTCATGCTGCATTTCTTATGTGCTTGCAGAGAAAATGTCTGCTCAGATTACTCCCGTGAAAGTTAAACAAGCTTCCAGTGGATGTTGTTCTGTGAACCACTTGTTCCTGCTCACTGGAAATGTCTTTAGAACACAAATTGAACCAGTAGAGCTGACTTAGCCCAGAGTTACCAAACACAAATCCTGGTGCTGAAACATTCTTGCTCTACACAGGTTTAACAAGTTGACAGCCTTTTTTTTTTTCCCCCATTGCAATCCATAAGGAGAATTGTGGCGGCTTTAGGGTTATTTTTTTCTTCTCTTTTAATCTAGGAAAAGGGGAGATAGTGTGAGATATTAGATGTTGTGAGATATTAGTGAGCTAGTCAAGGGAAATGTAGGCAGGCAGAAGATTCAGATGTACTTCATTGGCATTTGGCAGCAAAAAGAATCAGTGGGAAGCTTGTCTGCTAAGGACAGAGCTGAACATTTTCATTGGTGAGGCAGAAAAGAGCTTGAATAAGGCAGATCCTATTTGAATGACTGGAAATTCTAGAGCTCAAGTCCCATAGTCCAACTGGGTGATGGAATGATTGTGGACAATCTTTGTCTAAAGGTCATACCGATCCCTTGGTTAGTTCCCTCTTTTTCATCTCACATGAAGCATTGTCTGAGGTGGAGGCCAGTTATGATAGGTTCACAGTGTGTATTTGCAAGACAAGATGTTGTCTTCATCACCCTGGAAGCATTCTTTGTCTTCAGCTCTGCAGTGGTGTTGAAGGGCTACAGGCACTAGAGAGCTTGCACTGCCCAGGCTTGTACCAAAAGCATCTGAGAAATGTGTGGGACGAGTGTGAAGGCAGAACAGATGGTTGTCACTGCTGTGTTTAGACACATGGGACAAGGAGATGCAGGGTGCCTCAACAACTTTAAGGTCACTCACCCAGTGGAATTTCAGCCCATGTGTCCTGCATGACAGTCCATCAGACCTGTCTTTCCTTTTTATGGCATCCCTCAGCCTTTGGCTGGGGGGCTGCACAAGCAACACGTGATCTGAGGTCGAACACAGAAGTTTGGAAGTGACAGCCTGTGGTTAATATAATGGACAGGTGGATTATTCAAACATTATTATCATCTATGAGGAAAATAACTGTCCAAAGGCATCAGGATGAGTCCGACTAAAAATACTGTAACTCTGAATAAAAATATTTGTGCTCTTTTGCATTTTAGCTAATCAACAGTTCAGTCAGATTTACTTCCCTTGGACAACAAGAGCACAAACTCCTGAGATTTTAGGACAAAAAGGCATCAGGTACGTTTTTAACAAAAGATGATTTAAGTGAGACTTGTTTCCCCCTTTCTCCTTTCACTCAGAATGACCTTCACCCAGTTCAGCTTTAGAAAAGAGTTTACTTAGGGAGTGAATACACAGAAGGTTGCTCTTCTCTGTCCTGGTACCTGCCTCCAAGCATGCAGCACACAGACTGAGGTCAGCAGAGGTAGCTGGATTTTTGTTAGGAACAGGTAGTTTTGTTATGGTTTAGAATTCTGGGCACAGAAATCAGCAGGGCTATCAGACTGCCTGCTTTTACCTTTATCATGTCTCTCTTTCAGTAAGTGACATCATCCTATTGATGAAGGTCAAGTTGATCCTTAGCTCCTTTCTGACTCATTGAATATTAGCAGTGTCTGGAGGCAGGAGAAGCCAGTGATTTGATCTGACAGTCCAGGAGGTAGCACACCAGCGGTACAGAAGGACATAGGATGCAGAAATGGGTGATGCCATGATCCATTGTGACAAGAGGAGAGTTTCAGATGGATGGACCAATGGCCTGAAATGACCCAGCAAAGGCAGGATAGATAGACGTAAAAAATCTTTGATCTGTGTCCATTCACACTTCAATGGGACAACTCCAAAGTTACTTTCCTTAGCTAATGATGTGACACAGATTTATTGTGTGAGATCCTGTGACATCTTCAACCAATTCCATCCCTTTCCCAAGTCCATGGATTCTGTGACCAGAAGATAGTGCTGAACTGATGGACTAACATCCCTCCTCCCTTCTGTTTCAAATCAGAAACCTTCTAGTTACTTCCATCTCTGCTCCAGTAAATCCTTGTTATTACAGGATGACCTCAAGTCTCACAAACAACGTTGTCCCTGGGGCAGGGCAATGGAGCACAGCTGGTGAGATGACTAGGTCTATAGATAAGCCAAGACTTGTGATGTGAAGGAAACTACCTACCAGGCACCACCTGCCCCATGCTGTTCTGCTGCACTGCTGTGGCTCCATAATTAGGCATAATTAGGCACTCAGTTGAGTTGGAGGCCTGTGGGCAGTGGGGTTCCACAGGGATGGGTTCTGGGGCCAGCCTGATTCAACATCTTCATCAAGCACCTAGATGAGGGGACAGAGTGACCTTCAGATAGTGCCCTGATGGCACCAAAATGGGAGCAGGGTCTGATTCCCCAGAGCCTGTGCTGCCATTCAGCCAGAGCTGGGCAGGCTGAGAGTTGGGCACAGAGGAAGCTGCTGAGGTTTCCCCTGGGCAAGGGCAGAGTCCTGCAGCTGGGGAGGAACAAACCCATGAGCAGCACAGGCTGGGGGTGAGCTGCTGGAGAGCAGCTGTGGCAGAGGGAGCTGGCAGTGCTGGGGGGCAGCAGCTCCCCATGAGCAGCAGCATGGGCTGGTGGGCAAGAAGCCAATGGCATCATGCTGGGGGCATCCAGCAGAGTGTGGGCAGGGGGAGGGAGGTTGTGCTGCCTTCTGCTCTGTCCCTTGTGCTGAGGCCTCATCTGGAGTGCTGTGGCCAGTTGTGGGCTGCCCAGCTCAAGAGGGACAGGGAACTGCTGGAGAGAGGCCAGTGCAGGGCTACCAAGGTGTAGAGGGGACTGGAGCATCTCTCTATCAATGAAAGGCTGTGGGACCTGGGGCTGCTCAGCCTGGAGAAGAGAAGCCTGAGGGGTGACCTTATCAATGATGATCAATACCTAAAGGGCAGGTGTTGAGAGGATGGGGCCACTCTTTGTTCTGTGGTGGTCAGTGACAAGACAAGGGGTAAGGGCCAAAAGTTGGAACAAAAAAGTTTCCACTGGAACAGCAGGAGCAAGTCCTTTGGTGCTGAGGTGAGGGAGCCCTGGCCCAGGCTGCCCAGGGAAGGTGTGGAGGCTCCTTCTCAGGAGGTTTCCAAACCCACCTGGACACATTCCTGTGCCCTCTGAGCAAGGGGAACCTGCTTTAGCAGGAGGTTGGGCTGAAGCAGCTCTGGAGTTCCAAACCCAGCCCATTTGGGATTCTGTGATTCAGTGATAAGTCTCCCTCTAAAGATGAGGAGCACTTGAGGACTGCAGACTAGGCTGGATTGGCATGTGGCCATTACAGCAGGAGAGAAGCAGTAGCAAGGGCTTCTGCTCTGCACATCTGTGCCTATGGAAAACAGAAACACGAGGCAGGAGCCTGTGGTATCTGCCACTCAACATGTAACTCTTGGCTAACCTGTAACTTGCATTCAACAAAAAATCAGGATTGTGTTTGCTCCCAAGTGATCATTCCTGGCCCTTCTTCCAAAGGATGATTTCTCATGCGCTTGGCATCTGAGTGTTTTGAGAACAGGGGTCTCTATTCCTCCAGGTGAAGGTAGGGACAGCTGGTAGCTATTTGATTTCAGCCCTCTTGCCTTCTCATCCTGTAAAATTTCATGCCAGCTGTGGTCACCTGTTTGATTTCTCTTTGAGTGACTGCCTTCCTCCACAAATTAATTCTGATTATTTAAGCTTGGCTTGGCTGGCAGGGTGTGCCATCTCTTAGCAGTGTGAGTCTGAAACACCCGTCTCTCTTCCTGTTTCTCCTCTTTTTCCTCTGCACTGAGTCTAATTTTGTGGTTCTCTGCCTTCCCCCAAAATAACCTTCAGACCCAATTGTGAACTGTCATATTCATTCCATCAGAGCTGTCTGCAGACGAGGCTTATCACTTGCAATCCACTCAGTTACACTTGTGATTAAAACTGATTGCAAACGTGATCCTGGCTGCTCAGCCTGGAAATTGGGAATGTCTTTATAATTTCTGACAGCAGATCATGAGGGCCTGAGATGAGCCTGGCAGGGTTGCAGAGATAGGACAAGATCTTTGCAAGCCAGGGGGGGTGGGAGAAGAATCTGCCTCTGTGAGAGAGAGGAGCTGGTGATTTGGTAAAAATGTATATATATAGAGAGAGGATCCAGGATAAAAACCCCCAATCTAAAAATCTGGGAAATAATTGATAATAAACTAACCATGACCCAGCAAAATGTCCTTGTGGCCAAGAAGCCAATGGCATCCTGGGGGCCTCAAGAAGAGTGTGGACAGCAGGTCAAGGGAGGTTCTGCTGCCCCTCTGCTCTGCTATATCTGGTGAGGCCTCATCTGGAGTCCTGTGTCCAGTTCTGGGCTCCCCAGCTCAAGAGGGACAGGGAACTGCTGGAGAGAGGCCAGTGCAGGGCTACCAAGATGCTCAGGGGACTGGAGCATCTTCCTGATGAGAAAAGGCTGTGGGAACTGGGGGTGTTTAGTCTGGAAGAAACTGAGGAGAAATCTTATTAACATTTACAAATATCTAAAGGATGGCTGTCAGGAGGTTGAGGTATCCCATTTTTCTATTGTAGCTAAGAACAGGACGAGGGGTGATGGGACGAAGCTGGAACATAAAAAGTTCCATTGAAACATAAGGAAAAGCTATTTTACTGTGAGGTGAGGAAGCCCTGACCCAGTCTGCCCAGAGGGGTTGTGGAGTCTCCTTCCTTGAAGGTCTTCAAGACCCGCCTGGACATGTTCCTGTGTGACCTGATCTAGGTGAACCTGCTTCTGCACGGGGGTTGGACTTGATGATCTCTAGAGGTCCTTTCCAACCCTACTATTCTATTATTCTATGATTCTATGAAATGTAAGAGGTGAAAACTAAGCTCAGCTCTTGACTGCCAGGACCATCCCTATGAATAGGTGAAGGAGGGATTTGTGTAGCAGAGAAGACCACAGCATTGCCCAAGCCATGGCTCTATGAATTTGTGTCCTTCACTCAGTTCAGAGCACTGGGAACTCCTGAAACTGGTGTAGCTGTTCCCAGGAAAACACTGTTGTGCTTCTTCCTGATGGCAGCAGCAGCTCAGCTTAGTCTCTAGCACTTGCTTCCACTCATGCACCTACTGCTGCTCCATCCTAGTTACTTTGCATGCCTGCAGCCCTTTATGCCCTGTTTTATCAGTGCAAAATTCAACCTTTCAGGGCAATGAAGCCTTAAGTATGCTCAGATAGTTTGTATGCTGCTCCAAAACCTGGGAAGGACTCCATCATATTTTTGTTGGCCTGCACCTTAGCTTCATTTCACACATTTACATACTTAACATCAACGAGGGACTTTTTTTCTTTAATACATCTCATAACCCAGTTGTTTTTCCCCACCTGTTCTCTTCCAGGGGCCAGTGCCTTGTGTTGAACTAAAGCCAAATTGCCAGAGTTTGTTCTGAAGAGATTGAAAATCCACCAGTTTCCCTGAGAGCTTGTTCCAGCACACTAAATCCTCTCCCTGCTTCACCTTAGACTTTATTTTCTCCAGCCATGAGTTAGTTTGTCTCCATTCCCCTCTCTGAAACTCTGTCTCCATAAGGGCTTAACCTCTCAGACGTCATTCTCAGAAACTGAACTGGGTGTTTGCAATGTCTCCTGGTCAGAGATTATCCTCCAGACTCCTGAGCCATCTTTGTTGCCCTGCTCTGATGTCTCTCCAGTCATTAGATGTTCCCTTGCAGGCACAGACATCAGAACTGGATCTCCCCACTTCCTCCACACCCAGAGGAAAAATGACTTGCTTCATCTAACCTGACGTGCCCCAGATTGTGTATCAGAGGGCTGCATTAACTCTTCTGCTGAATTTAGGGTATTGCTCTAAGACTTTGCTTCAAACTGTTAGGACTGGCCAGGCTGTCTCAGGGTTGCTGTTTTCCTGCAGAGGTTCTCCCCTTCCTCCCACGCTCCAAGCTTTCTTTATTCACAAAAACAAACCTTTGCAGAGAGCTGTCTCTATGCCCTGGCATCATCTGCATGACCCAAGGCATGGAGCTGATGTGCCTCTGGTAGAAGTACAGTCATTAAGATTGTCCTGTAGTCAGCAGAGACACTCGAAATAGTCTAATTTTCTGCTGGAGTTTCCCTCTTTCTCTGCATTGTCAGTATGCTCTCAAGATCTCAGTTAGAAATCAGAGCTTAGCTGAAGTCACTCTGTGTCTGTGTTGCCATTCATCTGGTGTAGCACATTTTTCTGATGTTCAGTCTAGAGTTCTTTTTTTCCCTTCGTACATCTGTCTATTCTTATCTTTGAGACAGACAAGGGAAAGAAATAGCTCCTTCTAGAGGGCTGTTCATCCTCAATTATGGGTAGGATTCACTAAGTTAAGCTTTTGACTTCACAAATAGGGACCAACTATATCTTGAACGAAATAGTTCCACTGTTTGGGACAATTTTCACCATAATTAAATTTCAAGGTGAGGAAAGGAAGATTTTATACAATTCACACCCCTCCTCTTCAAGAAATTAGTTTCCTACCTTGATGTTTTTTTGCCTGCCTTCATTTCCTCAGCTTTTCAAAGCAGCAGCATTTTCTGTTGGTGCAAGTGAGACTAAGTTTTCTCTCCTAGAGCAAAACTCCACCTCTGGTTGAAGTATAGCATCTGTCTAACAGCACAGGGAATAGCCCAGAGTCAAGCTCTACTTAAGAGCAGGTTGCTTTAATTGGGACACTAAGCAGAACATTGCATTTATTTGGAATAATAAAGAAACAGAGGGAATTGTCCCAAATGGGACATGTCCAGGCCATATTATAGACCCTGCCACAAGATGCCTAGCTTGTAAGGTCCTGGCTTGGAGTGTATGGCTGCCAACAAATCATTACTGTCATCTTGGCTGTGGTACAAATACCACAGACATCTGATATTTTCCTTTGGCTCCTGCTCTGGAAGTCCCTCCTTTCATCATGCCACTCTGAATGTAGTCACTCTGTAGATCATTCTCCACAGACCCAATTTAGGTGCATTTGTGGTTGTGAATTGCAGTGACCTTGCTGCTCTGGAGGCTATAAAGTCACCTTGAAGACCTGCACAGACATCTTTGATGAGTGGGAAAGGATGGAGGGAAGATGCCTGGCTTTACAGACAGCTAAAAATGAAACTCTGTTGCATTGAATCTGTGGGAGATGGATGATTGCTCTCTGCAAAGGCAGAGTGTGGATGAAGGGAACATTTCCACATCTGCTGTGGGACTTGCAAACAATCCCTCTATGGCAGACAGTGGTACCATCCCTTATATGAGTGGGATGAGCTGGAATAAAAATGAGGGGAGTGTGCATCATCAGGCCCACGTGTCTCCTACAGCCTTTTATTATTTAGGCCTGTAAATCCAGCTTGGCTACCCAAAGAGGACCCCTGCTTTTAAATAGCATAGCAAATGAGAGGCACAGATTCCACCACAGTATGCCCAGGACATTCAGTTCCAGTGTCTCAGCCAATATTAACATGCAACTTGCAACCACGAGCCCGCTAGTGACGAGCAGCAGCTTTGAAGGTCACCTCTCCTCCAAGTAAATAAATAAAGAGTAAATAAAGAAGCAGGCAGCAATGAATAAACCAGACAAAGCAAGAGACGTTGCACTGGCCTGGACTTGATGGTTGGTTTTTTTTGGTTTGTTTCTTCTCTGCTCTCTTCACTTTTATTCGCCCAAAAGGTCAGTGCTCATGCATACTGCAGCACCCTCACCAGCCTGCCTATTTCAGAGACCCTGATACCAATTCAGAGCCTAAGCTGGGAGTACAAAGTGGCACCTCCATACCTTAATGAGACCTTCTATAGGTACCAGGGCACAACAGGTACAAGGATTTGTTGCAAATACTGTGTGTGCCTCTAAACTAGAATCTATACCCTTCTTACTAAAGAGAAATTGTGGTGCCAAGTATTGGTTTTCCATGCTCCTCTCTGCCATGCCTAATGAGATCCTTGCTCTGCAGGCTCAGAATTGACTTTTTCCAACAGTTCTTCCAGCTTAGCCACATGGCCACAGAAGGCACAGCCTGAAATCACTCGGGGAGCTGTGCCAAAGCTATTTCTGATTGCTTTCGCGCCATGCTGGACCCATCTGCCAGATTTGAAGAGATGCTCACATGAGGAGGTATTGGAGATAGAGACCTGCTTCAGCTCTTTTTTCTTGAGCACAAAGCCAAGTGGGGACTCTGCCTCGCTTCTCAAAGTGCCTGGTCTCTTGGGCATCCATCCTACACGTGTGCTCCTGGGCTCCCTTCCAGAGTGAACCAGTGGCTCACCGCAGGCAGAAATCTGGGCAAGCTGACAGGACAATTTCACTGGGCTTCTCTCCAGAGAGACACAATGCACATGCTACACTAACTGGGTTCAATGCTGTCCCAACAGACCTTGCTCACTCAGACAAATTTCTGTCATATTCCAGGTCATGAAACACATATTCTGGCATTAAGCTTTGAGAATAGTACAATGAGGGGCATGACATACCTTAGTGCCAAACAGCATAGCTTCACTGGGACCAAATATTTGTCAATGTCACTGGCTACTCCCACACATGGTCCAGGAAAAGCCAAAACTGCATCACATGGAAGTTCCTTTCCTCCTAAAGCCATATGTCCTCTGAACATGCTGATATCCCCTGAAGGTACAGATCTTGTCCTCCTTGGTTTGCCTGCTCCCTGCACTGTCATTTTTGAGATGAGACCTACCAATCCATCTATAGTAGAAGGGGCTGAGGATGCTAAGCATCTCACCCTGCTGCTATCTATCCACCTCACCCATTTGTGCTGGATAGATTTTATATACAGATATATATTCTTTTTATATGAATATAACAATATGGAATCCCAAGTATTCTGGAATCTCAGAAGGGGTTTGCTGCTTCTCTGATGGAGGATAGTGGATAGTGTGATGGATCCTAGTGCTACTTCCTAAACACAGAGTGGATGCTGTATGGTCGTGCTATGGCCGGGCAGGAACCCAGCAATGTGGAGAGGAGCTCTCATACAACATCGTTTGCTCCTGCCTTCTTACAAGCCTGAGGATTGTCTTGCAGTGTAGAGAAAAACAGGATACTTGCTTTGGGAAAATTGAGATAACCCTGAACTCCATCATAAGACCCTATCACTTCAAGAAGAAATCAATCCTCTGAACAAAGTGTCTCTGAGAGAATGACGGACAGTGGGGATAGGTACCAGAACTTGTAGATACTCCAAGAATAACCAAAAGTGAGTTTTGGTACTAAAATAATACAATCAGTTGGTGTTTTTTAATTCCTGTTCTAGCCCAACGTGACAGCTCCTTCATGTCATGACCAGACATAACAAATCCTTATCCTATGACTTAATATGATGTCAGATATTGGGAGAAAACAAGATGAAACATCTGTTTAACACCTCACCTTATGGACCCAGACTGATCCACTACCCCAGCTCCTTCCCAGCACTGCAGTGAGATGTGTTGACCAGGAACATTGTCACTTTCAGCTTTTCTAACAGCTCAGGAAGGACGAGAGGAGCCTCAACATAAAGCCTTCACTTGCAAATCTGCTGGGGTGACTCTAATACTGACCTTACCTTTATGGCTGGTGTATGATCCTCTCCCTAGAACTGGCCAGAGTCATCTCCCCAGAAGGTAGAAATTCACTGTCAGGAGACCTCTTATTTCCTCCCTGTTGAATCTTCCCCAATTAACGTGATGCTAATTGTTACCCCATGGGCCAGACATGATTAATCAGCAATTTTCTTCTTCCTTCCTTATTTGTTGTTTTTTGGTAAGAACAGCTGGGAAATGTCATTGTCTCCTTCAGTAGAGTCTGAAAGCTCCTCCATCTGGACAATCGAATTCTGAATGTAGATATGGAGAGAAGAAGGAAGAGAAGAATGACATCCCAAGGGAGCCCCTCCATGTTCCCTCAAAGCCTGAGGTGACTTTCTCACCTTTCCCTCATTATCCTGGCCTTTAGGAACAGAGCCAGCCGCTCTGCTGAAGGGGAACTGAATAGATGATGGTAAATTGAAATTAACATCTAGCAGCAAAGGAGTACAAAGTGATGATTAATGGCTTTTTAATGCTCCACTGTGTTACACTCAGAGCACTTCAGCAGTGCTGAAGGGATGGAGAATAAAAAGTGTGCTTAAGTGGGAACATGCAAGTTTGTACACGCATATCTTTCTCATTCTCTCTGTAATTGTCACCATTAAGCAAAGACAATCTAGGACTCTGGATTACAATTAGGTAGGAAAGCCTCATATCTAGCTCATCTCATCTAGAGCTTCACAACTAAAAATGGAATGGAACAAAGTCATTAAAAGAAATGTCCTCGAACTAGCAGTTACCCTGATAATTGTTTTGCTGCTTTTGGTTTAATTATAATGTGGACCACTCAATTAATTAAATAAGTTTCTATAGCCTCCTCCTTCTTCGCCCTAAGGAAAGTTCCAGTTAGGCTTACTGGGTTAGAATGATTTGTCTTTCAGCCTATTTAAGAGATACAGCATCTTCGGGACTATTTCCACGGGTAACAGTTTCATCTGTTCATCGTTTCACATGTTGACATATGCCAATAGTTATCGGTGTCACTTGGCTAGATTAACACTTAGAAGAGCAATGTCATTCTTAAACAACACTTTTTCTCTTTTTAATTTAAAAATACCCAACCAAACCTCCCATAAGTATTTTCAGATTTATGTCCAACACCACAATCTTCACAGAATCAGAGAATGGTGGGGTTGGAAGGGAGATTTAGAGATCATCGAGCCTAATCACCCTGCAGAAGCAGCTCCCACCTAGATCAGATCACACGGGATCGTGTCCAGGTGGGTCTTGAAGACCTCCAAGGAAGGAGACTTCACAACTCCTCTGGGCAGCCTGGGCCAGGGCTCTCTAGCTTTTTCTTATGTTTAAATGGAAATTTCTGTGTTCCAGCTTCATCCCATCACCCCTTGTACTGTTGCTAAATATCATCCAAAAAAGTGCTGCCCCAACCTCCTGACACCCACCAGTGAGATATTTGTAAATGTTAATGAGATCCCCCCTCAGTCTCCTCCAGACTAAACAGCCCCAGGTCCCACAGCCTTTCCTCATAAGAAAGATGCCCCAGTCCTCTGATCATCTTGGTTGCCCTGCACTGGCCTCTCTCCAGCAGTTCTCTGTCCCTCTGGAGCTGAGGAGCGCAGAACTGGACACAGGACTCCAGATGAGGCCTCAGCAGCTATGGCAGAGCAGAGGGGCAGCACAACCTCCCTTGAGCTGCTGCCCACACTCTTCTTGCTGCCCCCAGGCTGCCATTGGCTTCTTGCCCACGAGGGCACGTTGCTGGCTCATGGTCCGTTTATTACCAACCAGCACTCCCAGATGTGTCTCTGCAGAGCTGCTCTCCAGCAGGTCAATCCTCAGCCCGTCCTGGTGCAGGGGTTGTTCCTTCCCAGCTGCAGGACTCTGCACTTGTCCTTGTTGAACCTCAGGAGGTTCCTCTGTGCCCAACTCTCCAGCTGGTCGAGATCCCCCTGAATGGCAGCACAGCCTCTGGGGAATCAGCCAGTCCTCCCAGTTTGGTGCCATCAGGGCACTTGCTGAGGGTCCCTCTGTCCCCTCATCCAGGTGGTTGATGAAGATGTTGAATAAGACTGGCCCCAGAACTGATCCCTGAGGAACTCCACTGACCACAGGCCTCCAACTCCCTTCTGTGCTATTGGTCACCACCCTCTGGGCTCTGTCATTCAGCCAGCTCTCCATTCACTTCACTGTCCACTCACCCAAAGCTACACTGCCTTAACTTTCTGATGGGGTTGTTATGGGAAACAGTGTCAAAAGCTTTGAATCTTAGCAGGCTGGAGATGAAGTTCCTCCGCTGTGACAGTAGCCAACATCTAATCAAATGTGGGAATTTACAGCAGATTTGATCAAGGTCAATTTGGATGAAACTGTGACCAGGTGAGATGGTTATTAATGATTCTCTCTGCTCTTGGAATAATAGCTACTCACTTCATCTGCTGTTGGATATCTGCAGAGTTGACCTTTCCTTGTAATCTAGTTGTCTGGAGTAGTTTATGGTCTAGGGAAAGGAACAGGTGCCTCAGACCTTGTCTTCTAAAGCAGATATCTAGAATAAGATTTACTATTAAGAATTATACTAACATTATTGTTCTTTTTCCTTAAAGTAGTTACTCCCTCTTGGGAGAAATGTTGCATTACAAGTGGAGATGGTGATGTCCACCTGTACGTCTCTACAGTTAGCTCAGATGAACTCTATCCTTCTGTTCAGGCTGATCACATAACCTTTGTCTTTAGGAACCTAGTTTCTGCTCATTAGTACTCTGTAAAAGGCCTCTAGTAGACTAGGTTCCTACATTTCCCTATGAATATATTCCTACCAGAGGAATCATCTGCAGCAAACAGCAGATTTAGAAAGGGAGTAATACAATGGCATCATAGCTGGCAAGTAGCTCCTCCAGGAAACAAAGCTCAACATCAAATTAACCCTCTGCTCTCTGTTTTTATTCTGCAGGGAGATTTATACCTGGGAATATCACTTGACACAAATTAAATAGTGGGTGTAATTATGTATAAAAGCTCCCATTACAGGGGAAACAACCAAAACAACTTTAATAGTCTGGTTTGGGTGTAATTATGTATAAAAGCTCCCATTACAGGGGAAACAACCAAAACAACTTTAATAGTCTGGTTTTCAGGTTACAAAAGGAAGACAAACACATTACAATCCTCAGTCAGACAGAGGAGATGTTTGTTAGTATTGCTATTGATTAGCAACTATGGCAAAGCTCTGGTATGAATTTGATACAACGAGTAACTGAAAGATCTCATCAAATGATGCATGATCTAGAGCAAGACTCATGTTGCTGCTGTTGAAGTATATGATCCCCTTAGCTGTCCTTACAAACAATTTCTGGCAAAAACTTTTCCCCATACTGTTGCTTCAGCTGGTAACCTTGGAGTCACAGTTAGTTATCCTGGAACAGCACAGAAGTCCAGCTAGTCTTTCTGGATTTGAGGTTCTTCTAGAGCATCTCATGTTGTTCTGGATTGCAGAAGATGTGCAACATTTCTTCAGTCTCAGTTGGGAAGGCTAGCAACACTGGGAATGCTACCAAGCATGAGAATAACCCACTCGTTAGATATTTGTAGATGTTAATAAGATCCCCCCTTAGTCCTCTCCAGACTACACAGCCCCAGGTCCCTTGTGGGAAAGAGGCCAATGGCATCGTGGGTTGTATCAAGAAGAGTGTGGGCAGTAAGTCAACAGAGGTTCTGCTCCCTCTGTGCTCTGCCCTGGTGAGACCTCATCTGGAGTCCTGTGTCCAGTTCTGGGCTCCTCAGCTCCAGAGGGACAGAGAACTGCTGGAGAGAGGCCAGTGCAGGGCCACCAAGATGATCAGGGGACTGGAGCATCTTCCTGCTGAGGAAAGGCTGTGGGACCTGGGGCTGTTTAGTCTGGAGGAGACTGAGGAGAAATCTTATTAATAGCTACAAATATCTCACTGGTGGGTGTCAGGAGGTTAGGGCAGCACTTTTTTTCTATGGTATCCAGCAACAGGACAAGGGGTGATGGCATGAAGCTGCAACACAAAAAGTTCCATGGAAACATAAGGAGAAACTCTTTTGCTGTGAGGTGAGGGAGCCCTGGCCCAGGCTGCCCAGGGAGGGTGTGGAGTCTCCTTCCTTGGAGGTCTTCAAGACCTGCCTGGACATGTTCCTATGTGACCTGATCTAGGTGAACCTGCTTCTGCAGGGGGGTTGGACTAGATGATCGCTAAAGGTACCTTCCAACTCTGCCATTCTATGATTCTATGATTCTACAAATCTGCAAAGTCAGATCCTGGTGACTACAAAATGCAGAAGACTCATAAATTTCAGACTTTTCATGACTGAACCTTTTTTCCTGCTGTGTTGCTACAAACCTCTGGTTGTTTTGGAGGAGGCACTTCTTGTCAAGATGGAATACTTTGCACTTCCCTTAGAGGTGATTCATCCCCAATGCTGTTCTCTCTCTAATTTTCCTGCAAATGTAGACTGTACTACCCACATCTTTTAGGCACAGAAGTGACCCCCATGACAGCATAGCATTGTAGTTAGAGAGATGGAGAGTTCTCAGATGCCCACTTGACCTGTCTCTCTGTCTCTGTAGAAAGCACACAGTCCAACATGGCATAAGCCTTTATTCTGCTGCTCAGAACCTGTTCGTTTATCATCCTTTGCTTCAACTTGTCTTTTTATTCAAGTTCTCCTCTGCTAACAAAGGGTCTTTGCAGCTGTCACTTGCAAAGGGGTCTGCTATTCCAGATATGATGTATTGCATGCTCAATTTATTATGGCCAATGAGCAGATCTGCAAATTGCATGACTAGATCTGCAAACAGCATGACAAACTGCACTTCAGTGCAGGCTCCTTCCCTTCAGTATTAATCTTCTCTTCCTCAGTCCCCTGACTCTCCCCATTAGCTCTGTTGCTATTACAATACTCACTCCCACTTTCACCTCCTCATCGCTCTCATTTTTCCTTTTCTGTGGCTCCAGTATCACAGTGGCTCAGATGACAATCTGAGATTCATAGTTCACTCCCCTCCCTCGTAGCACAGGGATTCAGGACCTAACAGCAACAGGCAAATAGATCATCTCCTAACGAAGGAAAGGTTTCCCTTAGCCACTCAGGACCAATGGCACATTTGCCAACAGTACTTTATCCAGACAGCACTGGGCACAGGCACACATCCCATCAAGGATATTACAGTAAAGGGTTATTTGAACATAAGTGGTAGCAATGATCAGTCTCTTGTACCAAAAATAATGCTAATATTGCCACTACTAACAAAACAAATCTGTTCACGTGGTTGGCTGGTGAGTGGGTTGAGTTCCCATGGCAACTGTCAGCACTGAAGCTTGTAGAGAGAAAGCAAGTATTCTGTTTGAAATGGTTCAGATTTCTGTCACAAAGTTCATACTGTACAGAAACATGCATCAGACTCCTTCATTAGTTACACAACGTGTCCTCCATCCCCCAAGAAGCCCCCACACACTAAATTATCCATTTTTGGTCTGCATTTACCTCTGAGGTTGGAAATATAGAGAAGAAATTGTAGTGAAAAAGATCCCAGATGCTGTGTGCTTTTACTCAAACTTCTCTACCTTGATTCTCCTTTCAGTCCTCATCCTGTTGGCACTTTGTTTCCACCTCAAGTTTGAGCAAGAGCTGGTCTTGAGGGTATCTGGTACTCAATTAAGATGTGGCACAGACAGCCCTGGCTCTACTATCCCACAGATATCCCTGCCAGCCCTGAGGAGCCCTTGCCTTTAGGTAATCCAGTGCTGCACACATCTGGATTTCACAATCAGCTTGAATTGAAACTTGACTGACAGTGAGGGTGGGTGATTTGTGCATAGGTATCAGAGAGAAGCATTCCTTTCCTCCAGCTCTGCTCCTCCTTTAAAAACTCCAGATAAAATATCGTTGAGCATAACTACAGGCTGTAAAAGCAAAAGGGCACCAAAGCACTCACTCTGCACCAAGGGCTGAGATGCTGCAGTAGGAAAGCCTGTTGAGCCCTGGCCCAGGCTGCTCAGGGAGGGTGTGGAGGCTCCTTCCTTGGAGGGCTTCAAGACCCATCTGGACACATTCCTGTGTGACCTGATCTAGGTGGGAGCTGCTTCCGCATGGGGATTGGACTGGATGGTCTCTAACGGTCCCTTCCAACCCTACCATTCTGTGATTCTATGGTTCTATGTGCTTGATTTGTGACATTACCACCAAGCACCTGGGCTTGTGCAAACCCGAAATACATCAACCATGCCTCTCTTGAGTGTTTTGAGTTCCATTCCAGCTGTCTTTGAGGTTTTGCAGAGCACTAGGAAGCAATGAAGATAGATCTAGTAGAGGGGATGAGTAATTAGGAAGTCGTGAATTACCAAGGAGCCTGGAGTGGCCAGAAAGTCACACACAAGAAAATTCTCTTGCCTGTTGCCTAGCTGCTGATACTGAATTTAGAGGACACCAGAATTCAAGAAAGGGCTTGCATGGAGAAGACAGAGACTCTTACTGAACTTTCTCAAAGTCCTTCTAAGAACTTAATAGGGTCTTTCTAAGCCATGGGTTGAATGAAGGTGGGCAATAGATTGTCTTTTCTGGCACACAAGGACATCTCCCCAAGCAAGACACTGGGTTGAGAGAAGTCTGCAGCTCTCCAAGGATGGTTGAGATGAGAAGGCAGCTGACTGAGGCTCCTCACCTTGGTCTTCTGCAGAAGAAGTCACATTCCCCATCTCTCACTCCAAACATTTCTTTCTCCCTTCCTTTCCTCACTTTGGTTGCAAACACTAACAGCTAGCCCAACAGGGACACATGGGCTGTGTCTTGTATATCCAAATGAAATATAGACAAGAAACTGTTATCAATGTGGAGCCATGTATCTGCTTGCGTTACCCCAGGGAAGGTGCTGGATTTCCTTGGGTTCAGCTGAGACCAGAATCTGTCACAGAGTATTTGCCCTGCTCCACCATCCAGGATTTCTTTCATTAGTAAATTGTCAGCAGTGATGTAAATATTTGGAGGAGGCAGAACATGTATTACCAACTCTAAAAGGGTTCAAACACCAGCTCTGATTTTTGTTTCTCTTTAATATACTCATTTTTTAACTGTGCTAAGGGGAAAAACATTACAGAAGTGACACAAATTACTAATTAATTTCTTATACAGTGATTAGGGGGGGGAAAAAAGGAAAAGAAAATAATGGAAAGCTAAAAGTTGCTTCAGCAAATTCTATTTTTAAAGAAATAATTACTGGGTTTCAGATGTACTAAATTAAGTTACTCTCTGCCAGATTTCATCCCCTCTTTCAGTCTTTATTCTTGGCTGCGTGGCTAGCCCTGCAGTCAATGTTACACCAAGGTGGTGTGCTTAGACCCATTTCATTGTTAATTATTAGCAGTATGGTATCACTCCTCACCAAATGCAGAGCTGTGCTGCCTGGGTTAGGTGCTACACAAGCACTGAGTGAGATGTGAGGCCAAAAGACCTTGTGGGCTAAGTAGACAAGACAGCCAAGGCTTACACATTTAGCAGGAATGCCTTATGACTCACTGCTCGATCCAGCAGGTGACCAAGATCTTGCTCGGGTGGCCAAGAAGGCCAGTGGCATCCTGGCTGGTATCACACATAATGTGACCAACAGGACCAAGCAAGTGATTGACCCCTCGTACTCTGCGCTGGTGAGGCCACACCTCGAATAATGTGTTCAATTCTGGGCTCCTCACTACAAGAAGGACACTGAGGTACTGGAGTGTGTCCAGAGACAAACAACGGAGCTGGTAAAGGGTCTAGAGAAAAAGGAGCAACTGAGGGAGCTGGGGATGTTTCTCCTACAGCAGAGGAGGATGAGAGGAGATGTGATCACTCTCTACCGCTACCTGAAAGGGAGTTGTAGCAAGGTGGAGTTTGGTCTCTCCAGTAATGAGAGGACACGAGGAAATGGGCTCAAGTTGCACTAGAGGAGGTTTAGATTGGACATTAGGAAGAGCTAGTTCTCTGAAAGGGTTATTAAGCATTGGAACAGGCTGCCGTCATTCCTGTAGATATTTAAAAGACTCATAGATGAGGTGCTGGGGAATATGTTTTAGTTTAGTGTTGGGCTTGGCAGTGTGAGGTGAGTGGCTGGACTCAATGGTTTTAAAGGTCTTTTCCAACAGCAATGGGTCTATGATCTATGACATGCCTAACCTGATGCATGCTGGAAACCCTACACATGGTCAGGGGACAGCAGAGGGGCCTTGGGAACACATCATGTCACAGAGGAAAATCAAGTTTGCAGCTGAGATGTACATTTCTGATTTCTACAGCAGAAGAGGCAGGCGATGCCTAAATGTGCTGTGGTGACTATCTGTTTTGGCTCTGGGTGGTGTGGCTGACTGGCCTGCCAAGATTTCCCGGGAAAGAGTCTTTGCCTCCAGCTTCACCATGGTAGTGGTATCTCTTCTTTTTGCAGGGATGTGGCAAAACAAAATGGGACGTTCTCACTCATCCCAAGAGAGGTACACAGGGATAAGAAAAGTAGGAAGGGATGGCAGAGGTGTTTATGCAACTAAATTGTGCTCATACAGGAGATCTCTAGGTCATGGTAAGTACCTCAGGAGACATCGAGGTGAGCCCTGTGCTGAGACAGCTTTTGATTGAGCACATGAGGGTAGAGGAGGTGGCAAGAACAGGGTCTGGGTTCTGCTGAGGAAAAAAAGACAGCTTAAAAATCAGTAGGAGGGATCCTGGTGTGTGGCAGAGTGAGAAGGCAGGATTGTGAAGTCTGCTTGGAGATGTCATTCCCCAAGCCAGATCCCCCTAGGATATGACAAGGAATATAACCTTGAGCCAGGATCCAGGCAGGAGCTGAACCCCATGGGCTGGAGTGAAAGAGACTCAGGTTTCATCTTTTTGATGTGGTCTCAGTTCACGGGGGACTGGCTAGTTGGCAATACCACTGCCTAAATGTAATCACAGTGACTTTAGGCAACATCAAGGATGGGAAATGTCTGATTTCTAAGGATCTGCTCAGCACTTCAAACACTCCTTTCTCTGGACTCTCAGGCTGCAAGGAAATGTTTCATATCACCCTGGCTCACAGAAATGCGTGCTGACAGTTTAACAGCCTGCTTCTTTACAATGTTTCAGGCACACTCTGTGCCAGGATAACTATTGCTCAACTTCATGCCAAGTTCAGTACGTCCTGTTGCTGTTAGTTTTTTCCTGTCATACAGATTTTGGTTAGCCTGTATACCCCAAACTCTCCCAGGACCTCTCCTCTCCCCTCCCTTGTAATTAAACAAGAACTGCTGACAGCTGCTGTCGAAGCCAGTTCCAACTCCCCGGAAATTTTCAGCAAATAATGAGCAACTCTGAAATAAGAAATCAGATGGATTCAATAGAGGAGAAGGCAAGTTCTCAGCAGTCCTAAGGGACTTTAGTTCAGAGAAGGGGCACTGGCACTACAAAGAGAAAGGAAAAGCAATGCCTAAATATTTTCGCTTGTCTAGAGAGATGCTGAGACAAACTCACAGAGAGGAGGGGTTTGCAAAGCTAATTCTTCACTTTTTATCTTCAAAGCTGTGTCATTTGCACAGAATGTCTGAATTGGAGTGTGAACTCAATCTGACGGGATCCAGTTACCAGAAGGTGTACCTACAATTACCAGAAGGTGCACCTACAATTGCCCTCTGCAGAGCCTGGGTGAAGTCAACAGGGATACAAACTGGGTTGAGATGGGAAAGGATAACTCCAGGAGTGAACTTTCTGACGCTGTTTTCCTTGCCAAGAGTTTGAAACAACTTTGTGTCAGAAAGGATTGGAGTGGGCATTGCTCTAAACAAGGAATTTGACAGATATTTTTGCTCTGCTGAACTTGCTTTGCTGTTTTGGTAAGTCCTTTGAACAATGATATTATGATTAAAAAGCAAAGAAGTCAGGGAAGTAAAAACATTGTCATTGCTAAAAACATTCTCATTAACAACAAAAGAAGATTGCTTTTCAAATTGCCCTATTCAAGAAGCTCTAGAAGCTTTTAAGCCTTCAAAGACCAGTAAATGACACCTTTGCTAAGAACAGCTAGTTGAGATCAGGAAAGAGATTGGAGTAGTAGTCTGGATATATCGCAGATGGAAGGGGAAGTGTTTGATATTAGCACAGATTGAGGTCCTCAGCTTACACAAGGAACTCCTCTTTGCTTATTCAAAGTCATAGGTAAAAGTGGAGAGGCTCAAAAGCTCCAAGCCACGATGCTGAGACGATAATAAGTAACTTTTTCCAGTACAATGTTAGTTTTCACTTGTGCAAATGCATGGAGAGGTCACATTCCAGAACTCAGAGTGAATTGGATGAGTAGGACAGAAGAAAACATGAAAAATGAAGAGCTTCTGTGTTGGAGAGGATTTGCCAATGAGATCCATCTCATCTCAACCAAAATGAATCTACATTCAGGTCCAGCTCTCCCAAACCAAGGTCTACTTTGTACACAAGTCCCAGATTGACCTTCAAGTTGTAGGCATGCAAGTAAATAGCTTGACCTTTGACTACTCCAAATCCAGAAGGCAACAGCCTTCCCAGGAGCCAGTGACATATGTGACCATCACCTCAAGGTTAGGTGGAGAAGCCAAAACATGTCCACAAGACCATGTCCCATATATATGTGATATTAGCAGAATGCTCTGAGCCTTATCCCAGCATAGTTGAGAAGGATGCTCTGCCATCAGTGTGGTGTGATCAGGCAGGTTCATGCCTATCTCCAAAACATTTTCACCTGCAGGCTTCATTCTATAACTTGACCCAGGACATGTGCTGCTGTGCTATTTTGGACTAAAAATACCTGGAGAACACCTCTAGATTTCCTCTCCTTTACCCTAAAATAGTATGAGGGGAGGGAGCCCTGGCCCAGGCTGTCCAAGGAGGGTGTGGAGGCTCCTTCCTTGGAGGTGTTGAAGACCCACCTGGACACGTTCCTGTGTGACTTGATCTAGGTGAATCTGCTTCGGCAGGGGGGTTGGACTGGATGATGTCTAAAGGGCCCTTTCAACACCCACCATTCTATGATTCCATGATTCTATTATACATCTTTACTTTCTTAGAGCATAATTTTCTGATTTCCCTGACATTTCTCTCTTGTCTCCCCTTTCCTACCCTCAATTATTAATTAAATCCAATGTGAATTTACAAATCATTTCAGATTTCTTCGCAAACTCTTTTCTTTTTTGCTTGTTTTAATGTAGTTTGCTACTCTGTATGTACATATAAGGGTGTACACATACCTGTATGGATTGTGATTAAATTCTCTGAGCAGATTCACAGGGAGACTGAGGCATGAGAGATTGCTTGTTCAAGAGGGAGTAGAGTAGGCTCATGATAACTTACATCTTTGCAGCTACAAGGACCTTTAAGCTCAAGCAAGGAGAAGGCATTTCAGATGTCCTGTTGCTAGTTTCTGCCAGCCTGTGGCTCTCTGGAGAGACAAGGCAGAGCATCCCAGATAGGAAGTGTGGGAATGCAGCTTGCTGTCCTCTCTGCAATCGCTACCTCCTGCTTGTCCCAGATGGCACAGGGGAATAGCCGTTGCTTTTCTGACTCAACCCAGCCTACGCCAGCCTCGCATTTCCCACACCCCCCTGCTGCTGAAAAGCAAACAATCCATTAGGGCTTTGCTGACTGGATCTGACATTTCCCAGGTGCAGATTAACACCCCCTCGGGGCCTCAACACCGTGAAAAACAACTCATGGTTTGTGCATCACTTCCCATCACCGCTCCCAGTCGGGAGGAGCCCTGGCACCTGCCAGCCCAGCACTCCAGCATGGCTTTCCAAGGTGTTTGACTTGGCATGGAAGGGATGCTAGCAACAGGACAAGGGGTAATGGGATAAAGCCGCAACACAAAAAGTTCCATTTAAATATAAGAAAAAGCTATTTCACTGTGAGTGTGAGGGAGCCGTGGCACAGGCTGCCCAGGGGAGTTGTGGAGTCTCCTTCCTTGGAGGTCTTCAAGACCCATCTAGACATGTTCCTGTGACACCTAATCTAGGTGGATCTACTTCTGCAGGGGGGTTGGACTGAATGATCTCTAAAGGTCCCTTCCAACCCTACCATTCTATGATGAGCAGGACAACAGTGATGTGTCATTCATGGCACAGAGTGTTCTGGTGCAGGGTATTCTCACCTTCTCCTGGTTATTCCTTTAGGCTGTGGATTGATGATTGTAGACTTTAGAAGTGGAAGCAGCTTTAGGTATCTCTTCCTCTTCCTGGGTGCTCCTGCCTGGTTTTATCCTCTTAGGTAGGCTAACTCAATGGTGTACTGGATGTCGGGTGCCCACCAAGTCTTTCTGTCACTCTCCTCAGATGGCTTGGGGAGAGAAAATACAACAAAAGGTTCATGAGTCAATAAGAAGTGGGCAAGAAGAGATAATTCAGTGATTACTGTCACAGGCAAAACACACTTGTCTTGGGGAAATCAATTTAATTTGTTGTCAATCAAATCAGAGTAGGGGTAATGAGAAATAAAATCAGAAGTGAAAACACCTTATCCCTGTCCCTTCTTTCAGACTCAGCTCCACTCCAAATTATCTCCTCTGGAGCAGTGTAGGAAAGGGGAAATGGGGGTTTGCATTCAGTTTATCACATTGTCTCTTCCTCTCCTTCTTCCTCATGCTCTTCACTTGCCCCAACTTGGGCTCCTCTCTCCACGGTTTCCCAGGTCCTGCCAGGAGCTGCTCCAGCATGGGCTTCTCAGGAGGTCACAGTCTCCCTTGGGTATATACTTGCTCTGGCATGAGGTCTTTTCCAGGCTGCAGGTGAGTCTCTGCCCCACTGTGGCCTCCATGGCTGCAAGGCCAGAGCCTCACCATGAGCTGCACCATGAGTTGCAGGGAAAACTCTGCTCCAGACCTGGAGCACCTCCTCCTCTCCTTCTCTACTGATCTTGGAAGTCTGCAGTGATGTTGCTCTCAGATATTCTTACTCTCTAGTTGCTGCTCTGCAGAAGTTTGGAGGTTTTTTTTCCTCCTTAAAAGGTAGTTCTCTCAGAGGTATTATCACTGTCACTGATGGGCTCAGCTTTGGCCAGCAGCAGATCCCTCTTGGAGCCATCTGGCATTGGCTCCATCAGACATGAGGAGAAGTTTCTGGCAGCTCCTCATAGAAGCCACTCTTATAGCCCTTCCCACTACCAAAACCTTACCAGACAAACCCATCACATCCACCTTTAAAATACTTGCTTTTTTTCTGCAGCCTTCTGCTTGTCTCTTTCCAAAAGCAACCCACTCATTGCTCTTGTCCATCCTGCGGACCCTACCAGTTATACCAGCAAAACTGCAGAGTGGGAAGGCACAGCAGCAGGAGGGTGTAAAAGCAGGAACAATCCTGAGCTCATGTCACTAAATCACTCCTCATCCTGGACCACATAGACCTATAAGCTTGGATGTACTCCAGCAAACTTCACCCTTATCCATGAAGTGCTTGGGCGAAGACTGCTCAGACCATTGCAGCCCAAGCAGCTGTGCTACTTAAATTGCTGTAGCTAACCTATGAAGGAGGCTGGGGAGAAACCTGGGGAGAGTCCATAGCTGGACTGAGACAAGGATGTATGACCACATCTTGACTAAACCTTCACAGGGATTTATTAAGCATTGTTCCTTGGGAAACACCACATCTGCAGCTGGGATTACTCCTGTTATTGTCACACTTAGTCCAGAGCAGGTCCATCTTGTTCTAGTTTCATGTCAACACTTCATCTAGATGAAATATGCAGTTTGGGTAGCTACAGTGAGCCAGTGCTGTGTCTGAATGTCAGAGTATCTGCAGCCCTGCCTGGCACGCTCTGTGTAAACACTTTTGTCCTCTGAATACAGAAAGAAAAGTTCTCCCATGCTTTGCACAAAGGTCCAAGCCAAAGGGACTGGGTTCTGCCCCAAGCCCTGGCATACACGTGCTGTGTGGACAGGGGACCATGAATCCACCTGCAACTTCCCTCTCCCCATTTCGAAGAAATGACTCAGTGTTTCAGCCTCACACAGCGCAGAGATGGAAGCTAATTAACACAGACAATGCCTGAATGAACATCCCCCATGAAGGGTCAAATAAATGCTGCAGCTGCTCTTTATGAAACTTTCCCCAACCTGAGAAAATATTCTCTCTCTTACCTTAGAGAATTTCAAGACTCAGAGCAGAAAAGCACAGCCCCTCAGGCTGAGGTGAGCTGTGCAGGTTAGCTTTGTATCTACAGAGTATTCATGGAGCTCATTGCATTATGTGCTAAATCATGAAAGCCTTCTTCACTCTGTAACCCACCATGTCCATAGCATAGATGAGCTTATACTGGAAAGCAATGGGATGCTCATAGCCTTGTATCCCCACAATGCTGCATGATGGAGGATGAGTACCTCTGCTTCCCGGCATCCCTCAACTCAGTCCTTCCAGGTGTTCTCATCAGTGTTATTCATCTTCTTTATGCCCTTTGTTTTGTTCTGAGGGATCAGAATGAATCTCCTCTTACAGCCCAGTTACATGGTAACTGGGCCACGGGTTTTTCTCCTCCATCCCATCCCCTGCCAATGCTGACCATTGCCACAATGCTTGTGCTCTGGACTCTCTTCCATTCTTGATACTCTCACCATCTGCTTAGCCATGCACAAGTTGCTCCTCAAGAGTACAGATCCACCCAAAAGCTCTCCTTTTGCTGTTCAAGATCAGTACCAACCACAGGCCCTCCAACATTCCCACAAGCAGGTGGGGAAGTTTGCAGGTCCCTTGCTTTGGTGTGTGGATGTGAGGTGAGGGTAGAAAGAAATTGTCAGAAGAGGCATTGCTTACATTAATGAGGGAGCAATTGCAGAGATGACAGGAGCTTAAGGACAAGGACAGCCATGGAAGGTCAAGCAGAAGGTGACCTCAGGCAGGGTGTTCTGGGCTCTATCCAGCTCCTGAAACATTGGTATCTAGTGTCCTTGCAGACACTCAGGTTATCCAGGACATTTGCAAAGGAATGGCAAAAGTGGCACCAGCCCTTTTGATCTGCAAACACATCTGCATGCAGCTGGGCAGGCATGATGGGATCAGGTCAGAGAAGGGTATGCCATGTGTCTCAGCCTCCTCTGCTCTCCTATTTCTTCCCTTCCAGCTCTGAACCTCTTGTTTGCCACTCAAAGCATCTGCTTCTCAATCACATCTTGATCTCATCCCCCCATGTCTAGTCCTGCTGCACCAAGAGGCTTTAACCCTGCCACCCTCCACTAGAGTCAAACTTGAACTGGAGTTTGGAGTTGTTGGATCCCACACCATAGCTAGGGACTAGCTGACAGAGGTGAAAGCTCTTTGGAAGCACAAATCAAGGTCTAATTCAGCCCTCATTTCTCCTTGCACTAGGATGCTGTGGGGATTATCTCACCATTTCCAAACAGGCTCAACCTTTCCGTGAGGCTGACAGACACTCACTGCCACTGGAAATGAGCTCTTGGAGTCTGCAGAAGATGCATTCATTACCTCATGCCCCTCGAGGCCCTCTGTGCTGGAAGCAAACAGCTCCCTGAGCTGACAAACAGGGCTCTGCACCAAGCTGGATGAACACGGGAGGGCAGAGGCGCATCCTCGTCCCCTCCGCAGCTGAGCCGTCCTTGCCAAAGTCATCAGGCACTTTGCAACCCTCTCCCTGAGGCAGCTGCTGGCCTACACCCCACAGAGTTAACTCATTCTACCTGAACACAAACAAGCTCTCCCCTGCACTCCCATTAGTGCTGTTTGAAAGCCATGATTTGCTGCCTCGGCGTCCCGCTGCTCCCGCTCAGGTGGCGCCGGCTTTGCCAGGGCAGCTCCTGTCATTTAAAACAATGGGGAGGCAGAAGCTGGAGAAAAAAAAAAGCAACAGACTCAGATTCAGGCTCTTTATGATGGATAGAAATATTTATTCCTTCCCTGTCAGTTCCCCTCTCTCCCCTCTCCTCAAAAAAGACTTTCCCCAAACCTCTGCAGGGTTATGAAATACATGGGATATGGAGACGGTGCTTTGTCTGTGGTGAGGTACCTCAGCCAGGAACTGTTTTGGTTGGTTTCACCAGATTTCTAGTAATTACTCTTACTATGATATAGTTAAAGAAATGTCTCTCAACTTCAGAGTACTTGAGTGCCTCTGCAGGGTTTAATGAGCCACACAGCCCTACTGTCGTGGTTTGAACCCAGCTGACGATAAACCAAACCACACAGTTGCAGGATGGGGAAAGGAGAATCAGGAGGAAAAAGCTTTGTGGGTTGAGATAAGGACAATGTAAAGGAGGAGGCTGCTTGTGGTCCTTTTTGCGGATAGGAAAGCAAGGGACAGACTTATTGAGAGACATATGGTAAGTCAGTGATAGAGCCAGGGATTTGAACAGAATGCCAAATTGATCCCCAACACTCTGTCCTAATAATTCAAGATGCTTCAGTTCCCTTCTATATCCAAAGATAAAAGGGTTTGGCAGTACCTGGAACCTACTCTTTCCTCTACCTGCATGAAAAGCAATGGCTGTGCCTTGATTTTGGTCCTTTAAAAGGACTCATGTTTCCCTTGCTGCATGCTATGCACTCACAAAGGCAGCAAGAGGAGGGGGAAAGCAAAGGCTCTGAAAGAGGATTCAGAGTGGGATGCATATGAGTGTTCAGCTAGATGCACAAGGGGGTTGAAATAGAGTGGACAAAACTGGATTTATTACCTGGCAATTAGCTCTAAATTATTGCACCACCACATGGTACAACTGAGCTTGGAAGGGAGAGGTTATTCTGACAGCTGGAGGCAACGAGATGTGTAGAGATCAATCCCTGCTGCCTGGGGCAGGATATATGGGACAGGTCAGCTCAGCTCATGTGTTTCCTGGACACCTGTGAAGAATTATTGACTCCAGCATTGTTAAGTGAAGGCTTTGTGTAGGAAGAGCAGGACAGTGATCTCTTTTTTTAACCCTTAAGGACTCATAAACAAAGAGGGAATACCAAGATGGACCATCCAACTATAATCCCAGTGCTTTAATAGTTCCTACTTCTGGTTGTTTCTCAGTCCCAGTTTACCCAGAAGTCATCCCAGTCAATCTGATGCCCTACTCCACCAGGAACCAACATAGATCACTGTTCCCCAGTGAGAGTCCAGATGTCCCCCAGCTCTGCTGGCACTGTCATCTGAGGTGTTTGCTGATATGGCCTTGGCAATCAGGAGTAGTTTTCCTCCTTTAACACACCTGCGCTTCTCCAAATGCCATCATCCTGGTTTCCCTGACCTCCTTCACGTCAGACAGTGTCCAAGTGTTTGGCTGAGCTTGGCATATGCTGGAGTATCCTGAGTGTAACTTGGTGCAGAGGGAGAGGAGAAGCAGCATTCTGTTGCCAGGTGATGCACCTCCAGCCTGTATCTCCTCCCCATCTTTGAAAGACCAGAGGGGAGCTTTGTTCTAAGCCAGCACACTACTGGAGCAGATCAGAACAGTTTGATGGCTAGAAACCCATCACTGATGCTATGACTTCTTTCAAGGGAGATACTTTCTCCCTTTCACCTTCCCCTCTGCAACCTCTCTCCTTCTCTCTCACAGCTAATGATGAGTGCCCAAAACCCTCCTGCTATGTGCCAAAGTCTTGGACTCCCTCCCACTCAAAGAATCTGTTACTACAGAGCCCAGGTCCTACTAGTTCTCACTCTGGGGACAAACACACCTTGATGCCAGCTTGGAGCAAATCTGTGGCCAGCCAGGATGTCTCTTGCAGTCACAAGCCACTGGTCCAAGTAGTTTTGTGGCAGTTCATGCGGCTGAAGACTTTCTTCCACCTCAACAGCCCCCCATCCCCCCAAACAGGCTCTTCACCTGCAAAGTTGTTCCTCTGAGCAATTCAAGTATTCATCTAGCAAGAACACTTCACACCTGGCCTTTCCTATTACATAGTGTGTTTGCAGCTGTGTCTGCAGCCCAAGAGGGTTTGCCAAGAAGCTTTGCTAGCTGTCAGTCCATGACAGCTGGTGTAAGACATGGGAACAGCCTCCATCATGTTTCATTTACTGGGGGAAGGGAATTGCATCTTGATGACATCGTCCCAGCAGTTCTAAGCTTGATATACAAGGGTAGTTCCACCATGTGCAAGTTATCTTCTGTCCCTTGCAGGCTCCCACACACAAAGATCTTCATCCCAACTCATAGGCTCTGCCAGCACTGATAGCAAAGCAAAGCTGGTGAGAGGAGTCAGGGTCTCTTAACAGCCTCACTCTAACTGAGAAATGTCATGGCTTAAGCCCCTATAGAAACAAAGCACCATACAGCTTCTTGCTTACTCTCCTCGCACCTCCACCTTCCATAGAATGGCAGAGGCCCTGGTGATGATGGGCGGAGGAAAGATCACCAAGAGTTGTATGGATGGAGACAAGGGCAGGGAGAGCTCACTGCCAGTGATGGCTCTGGGCAAAACAAATTCTACTACTCAACTTAGGGAGGAAAACAAGAACAGTTTAATCTGTTACCAAGTAGAAGCAGAACAGACAGAAGGCAAAACCAGAGCAGGATGATGAGAAAGATACAACCAGCACTTTAAGATCTTGTTCCCCCACCCCTCCCTTTTTCCTGGGCTCAGGTCTCTGCTCCCCATATCTCTGCCTCCTCCCCTCTCAGCAGCACGGGGAACAGGGAATGGGGGATGTGGTGAGTCCCTGACAAATAGTCTCTGTTGCTTCTGCTTTCTCAGAGGAAGAGGAGTCCTCATGTTCTTCCCCTGCTCCACCATGGGCTCCCTCTCATGGGATACAATCCCTAATGAACCTCACTGGTGTGAGTCTTTTCCGAGGGCTGCAGCTCCTCACAAACTCCTCCCTGTGGGTCTCCTCTGCAGCAGCAGGACTCCAGGCACATTCTGCTCCAGGGCCTCTCTCACACAGAGTCATGGCCTCTCCAAACACATTCACCCCTGGTGTGGGATCCTCCACGAGATGCTGACAGATGTCAGCTCTACCATCACCCCCCACAGGTTGCAGGGGCAGGGTAGGGGGTAATGTCTCTGCTCCAGCACATCTCCCTCCTCTCTTCCATCAGTGACCTTGGGGCCCACATGGTCACTTCTCTCTCCACCAACTCTGTCCCTCATCTCCCAGAAAGAACAACCCTCCTCTTCAAGCCTCTTCTTCTTAAAGAGGTGTCCAAATGGCTCAGCCCCAGAGGTGGGTCTGACTCAGGGAAAGTTCTGAGCAACTTCTTACAGAGTGTAATGACATGCAGGGCTGATGTGGAAAGAGAACATGTAAGAGTATGCAAGAGGGTAGATACTGTGAGAAGAGGAAGGGGAAAAGCCAAGCATGAATCTTTTCCTTGCAGCTTGCTGATATTTATTGCACAGAGACTCACTTGAGCTGGAAGCCTGTGAAGGATAAGCATAAGGAGACCATGAGCTGGCAGTAGACATAGTCATTATTTTATAGCTCAAGATAGGACCATCCATCACTTAACCCACAGCCACTGCAGACTGAGCACCAGCCAGGTCCTGTTTCCCTGGGGATAAAGCAAAGACAAAAAGATGGTGTGTATAACACATACATGACAGGGCTTACACTGGCACTTGCCAGCCCTGAGGGTAGAGCTCCAGGGGGCTCTCATGGGACATGGTCCTTGCAGACAGTCTCTGCTGCAGAAACCTTGGCTGCTGATGCTGGAATCCTGTGTGAGGCCCTTAGTAATCCCATCCCCAAGTATCAACCCTGTGAGAGAGGCTTACAGCATACAGCCAAGACAAATGTTCCTGGTGGTCCATCCATCCCAAAGCGTCTTTCCCACTGTTTTCATCCCTCTAGGCCCCTAGTGACAGCCTCTTGCCATTAGATATGATGGAGAGGGTTGTTGCCCCTGCACAAGCTCACTCACATGCTATAGAGGCTCTGGGAGTAATGAAAGCAATTAAATAAATCACCAAAAGAGCAAGTGGCTGTGATGAATTAGTAGGTGCTAAATGAACAAAGCAGGAGAGCTGGCCAGGGCACTGCCAGTGTTTTTTCCCTAGCACAGAGGCAAAGGCAACTGGGCCTGCAGTGCCTCTAATTCCCCTTTCATACTTTGCCAGGAGTGCTTTCAGAGTCACTTTGTGGATTGAATTTGTCAGCCTCCATTCTGGAGATAGCAAAGCTGCTTTAGCTTTAGTCTTTATTGTGGTGCTCACACAAGGCAATTCCAAAGCATCTGTATTCATTCCAAGCAGCATTAGGTAGCTGATGATTCAGCCAGCTGTCGGCAGATAGCTGCTCTCTCTCTCCTTGAGATGACTGAGAAATATAGGAATAACCTGGGGATTTTGCTCCCCTTTGGTGTGCCTGGGAGTTTATTCATTTCTTTGGGGTGGATCCCATTTATCACACGTGTGCAGGAGCCAAGTTTTAAAGCAATGGCATCCCCTCAGGCTTGGAGAGCAGGATGAGACTGCTTCTCATTTACTTTGGACAGCTTTGTCTTACCAGTTGAAGACAAAACCTCCCTGTAGTTAGGGAGCAGGACTGGGGGACTGGAAGATGTGTGTTAGAAAAGCAAAACTGGGGGTTCTGGCTGTGGCTCTGTGAGAAGGAAAGAGATGTAGAAGCCAAGTGGGAAGGAGATACAAGGAGCTTTGATATCACAAGCTGGTGTGGTAAATGCTGAGGGTCCCTGGGTGCATCCTTCATGGTGTGAAGTCTTCTGGAAACAAACAAAAGTGAACTGGAGCAGCCTGCAGCCAACTCTGCAGCCTTCAGGGGTTCTTTCTTGCACCCATCTTTCTTGCGCCCAAAGGGTCAGGCTTTCATCTGTGGAGCTGCTTGGAAATCAGAGGGTCACAAAGCAGCTGAGTGTGCTGCAGATTCTGCAGAAGTGTTGAACAGAGCTCCCAGGGTCAGATGTATTTCTGCTAACTCTTCTTGCCTGCAAGTTCAGTTTCTTTTCTAAGCTGTTGGCCTTACCTCCATCTCCACACCATGGAAGGAGATAGGGACATTTCAGCCCTCCTGAGAGAGGTGTCTGAGATAAGTGGACTTGAATCGTCTTAAAGCAGCTCTGGTTTCTCTCTGCTGATTACAGAGGGAATTTGATGACAACCTTAGACCAGACACTAACTACAAAGCAGCCATGAGTCCAGGCTGCAGTCACAGTTCCTCTGACCCCCACCCTGGACACTCAGTACTTGTCCTGCCTTTTCCTTGGGAACCATAAAAGTCTGTTTGCCAGCTCTCTGTCCTTCCCCCAGTGACCCCATGCATGAGACAAGCCTGCTCTGAACAAGAGTTGGGTCTCCACTGGAGGACACACAAGGTTTTCTGTATTTCCCTTGCTCCCTTTTCAAATATCTTTCAGGCTGTGTGTGAGTGTGCAGAGGGAAGGACATCTCTAGCTCATAACCTCAGCAAGGCCAGCCTTGCACTGACAATTTTCAGGAGCTAATCAGCTTGCCAAGTCTTGGACAGGGGCATAGAGGAGCAGGGGAAAGGAACATCTTATCTTAATGGCCAGTACATTTTGCCAGAGGAGGTGCAGATACCATATCCCAGGGTCTGCAGAGAGCATTGTTCCTCCCATGGCTTCCCTATATCTAAAATCCAATTCACAGAATCACAGAATCTCAAGGTCTAGAAGGACCTCGAAAGCTCATCCAGTGCAACCCCCCTGCCAGAGCAGCAGCACCTAGAGCAGGGCACACAGGAACTCATCCAGCTGGGGTTGGGATGTCTCCAGAGCAGGAGCCTCCACAGCCCATCTGGGCAGCCCCTGCCAGTGCTCCCTCCCCTCTACAGGGAAGAAATTCTTCCTTGTGTTTCTTTGGAACGTCTTCTATTGCAGCTTGTCCCCATTGCCCCTTGTCCTATCAGTGGCCATCCCTGAGCACAGCCTGGCTCCAACCAGCTCACACCCCCCTTTATGGATTTGTAACATGAATGAGCTCAGGCTCCTCTTCTCCAAGCTGCAGAGCCCCAGCTCCCTCAGCCTTTCAGCACAAGGCAGATGCTCCCCTCCCTTCAGCATCTCTGTGGCCCTGCAATGAACTCTCTCCAGCAGCTCCCTGTCCTTCTGCAACTGAGGGGCCAGAACTGGACACAATATTCCAGATGTGGTCTCATGAGGGCAGAGGAGAGGGGAAGCAGAGCCTCTCTCCACCTACTGCCCACAGTCCTGCTAATACACCCCAGGATTTCTGCCTCTGCCCACAACCAAGTCTCATAACTCACAAATGAGAAGCAGACACAGAAGACAGAAAGCAGTGCTCGTTAAAAGCACGGCTGTTATCCCATGGAGCGGAGTGATCTCACCTTCTAGAAGTACTTGTTCTACCTCAGAGGATGCTGCCTGTTGCCTCACTGCCCCACAACCCATCACATCAATTTTTGCTTTGTGGAGCTTTGGGAAAGCAGCTCCTTGTCTCCATCAGCACTTCAAGACAGAAAAACTTGGTATCCTACCCAAAACTCCCTTTTCACCAGCAGTGCTTCTGCACAGAGGTCTAGGGGCATTGCTACTGTTTGCAGGGGCAGAACATAGGTTCTAGCAACTTCCTCCTGAGACAACCTGCAGGTGAGCAGATAATCATCCCCTACCACATCCATGTCCTCTCACTGCCTCTGCTCCTGACCTTCCCCCATCAACACACAATTTCCTTCCAGATGAACTTCAGTGGGGTGATTTGAAGCTGTCCTTCAGGGCCAGGTAGTGATGCTGAGCTACCTTTGCAGACAAGTCACAGCACAGCTCTTCTAGCTTTGCTGGGAGGAAAGCTCCTTCTTTCTGCAAGGCAGGGAACAGAAAGGAGAAGATGAAAAGGGGAGAGAGAGAGAATTTCAGGCTTGTAATTCAGTTACAGCGCAGCGAATCGATTTGCTGGGGCTCAGAGGCCTGTTTGTTTTTGCAGGAACAGAGGAATGAGTCTGACAAGGGTGGTGTGACAGGGCTTGAGCCTACTCTCCTGTCCCCAGCACAGTGTGGGGCTGGCAGGGAAGGATGCCACACAAGCACTTTGCCAGGTGCTGACTCAAAACCGAGCCTGCTGCATCCTGCACACAGGTGAGGTTGGGCTAAGGAGGGGTGAGCACTGCAGCTGAATCCTGCCAGGCAATATAACCCATTGGAAAAGGGCTGATTACATCAAAGGGTATCTTGGGGATACATCCCAGAACCTGGACACCTTGAAACAGCCTCGTTTTATGTCACAGAAGATGGAGAAGGTAATTGTGAGGACTGAAGGGACATGGCACCCAGGGCTAGTGATTTCTTGCTTCGAGAAAAACAAGGGAATCCAGGCTGAACATTTACCCAGCAATGCTACAAGAGCAGGGGGAGAGAAAAAGGGGGGGGGGGGGGGGAAAGATGTTGAGGGGCTGTCAGTTGTCCTTGTGATGAGACACCACTGTACCAGCCCTCTCTAGCACTACCCAAGTTGTTGTCTACAAATACTTAAAAGATCTGTGGAGCTGCTCCCATTTACCAGGGGTGGGATGGCTTTGGTCTGGCATTGATGGTTTGGAAAGAAAGAGGAGGATCAACCACTTTCGTCTACTGTCCCACAGGCAGGGAGCTGCCTGCAGCCAGCCAGGCCAGGGACCAGTGTAAGTTCCCCCCTATAGCCCCTCCAGACCTGCTGGCCCAAGCTCCTTGCTGATGTGAGGTTTGGGATAATTGTGGTGTAGGGTTCCCTCTACTGGCCTGAAAACGTTCAGCTCCAAGGATTTCAGTGCAGGGAAATGTCTATTTGTGAGACTGAGAAGGGAGGGCTGGCTTTGCAGAGCCTTCAGTCTCCCCACATATCAAACCTCCCCTAGCTCCTACCCTTGTGTATCTTCCTTTCCCCCAGCACTAAAGCCCACTGTCCCCTTTTCCCAAGGCTCCCCAGAGCTGGGCATTCCCAGTAATTCATGCACACTTCTCTGTGTTTTAGAGATGCCTCTTCCCTCTCCACACAGAACAAATCCCACACGTGCCTGGAGGACCCAGGGAAGTGGTAACAAAACACAATCCTCTTTCCCCGTGGCCAAAGTTCAGGTTTGCACCACATCCCTGGAAGCAGTGATGGACTCTACCCAACAACCAGGAGAGCCACGGGCTGTCTGGGACCTGAGCACCCTGTTTTGCAGGAGGGACACCTCCCTGCAGTCCTTTGTGGCATAATCCCTGGGTGGGTGTTTCAAGAAACGAAAAGCCAAGGCCAAGGGGACCTATCTCTGTCTCCAGGAAGCACTAATAAAGGAGGGCAGGCATGATAATGAGGTAAAAGTGGGTGTTTAACTGCTCCGTAAGTCATTTAACCAGCCCAAGCAGAAGCAGTAAGTCTCAGAGGTCAGAGCATGCAACGACCAGTAGAAAGCAAGGGGAAACTCCTCACTCCTTGTTGCTCCCAACTGTTTCTGCTCCATCTTTCCCTCCCCACACCTATTTGTTTCCATCCCTGCTCTCTGATCACTCTTCCCACCTCTGTCTCTATTGCTATCAAAGTGAAATTTATGGAGAGCTCGAGGCACTGGCGATTTCTTGGATATCAATATAACTTCTTGCAATCTGAAGTGAACAGCTTGGTTGCTTCTGCCTGTCAGAGGATTTAAATTGCAAATTGAATAGTGAAATGCAGCAGCCAAGGGTCTGTATCAGTGACTTTGGAGAGCAGAGATATCGCTTAGCAACTGGAAAGGAGGGAGGGATGGAATCCGCAGTAAACATAGCAATGAGGATCTGGATTTTGGGACTCCCCTTGTCCCCTGTATGGTGAAGGTCTGGTAGCCCTGCGACTTTGGGAAAGGTGCCTGCAAGGAGGCTGATGCTGGTGTCTTGCCTCAGATGGGGCACCAACAGAAGCTGTAAGAGTGGGTATTATCACCTCCTGTCTCTATGTAGTGGTGTATCACATCTCCTCCTTGACCCCAACTGAAATCCAACCTGCTGAAGCCTAAGGACAAGGTGCTGCAGCATTAGGTCGCTTCCCAAAGCAAATCACCAGCTTTTTCTCTTACTAGGCATCACCTTGGCATTGGGGAAGGCAGGCATTCTCCCAACACAAGTCAGAGTGAGGGCTGGGAGAGCTTTAAATCAGATGCCAGGTGAAATAATTCATCAGTGAGCTGGAGTGTGTGGCTTATCAAGGAAACACTGAGGATCCTGACTTGCTCAGCCTGGCAGCTTGCAAGGGGATCAGTTTGCTTTCTGAACCACCACCTACAGGAGGTAATAAGGAAAGGCAGAGCTGGACTGTCCCCAGAGCTGCAGAGCAGAATGGCAGGAGATGGAAGTCATGGGTTGTAATGAGGGAAGTTCCAGATGGAAGTAAAGATAAAAGTCTTCACTAATTTGTCTAAGTACAAGGACTGGGGCCCACATGGATGATGCAAAGTCCATATGGAAGGTATTTAATACTCACATACACAAGGTCTCAGGCTATCTGGTCCAGCACTGAAGTTAGCCTTGCTTTGAGCTGGAGGGGGAACGAGACACCTTTAGAGCTCCTTCAGCCTATGCTGTTCTACAGTTTCACCCAATGGTCCTGTTTTTTTTTTAAAGATGCTGAAAACTTACTACAATACTTCCAGAAATTAGACCAGAGAAGAGTCCTGAGCAACCCCTTAAGCCTCTCTTTGCCACTGGCAGGTTGAAGGACATCCAAACCTGTGCTGTCACCTCTTTATTGGAGTTCTTTTTGCAGCCCTTCAGGGAGGGAAACTCCACCATTCCATGGGCAGCCTGTCCCAGCAATTCCTGTATTTGCTGTTAGAAAATGTTTTCTAATCTTATTTCTGCCTAAATCTTATCTAAATCTTATCTAAATAGATTCTAATCTTACTTCTTCCTGTTGATCTCTGGCCCAGGCTGCCCAGGGAGAGTGTGGAGGCTCCTTCCTTGGAGGTCTTCAAGACCCACCTCAACACATTCCTGTGTGACCTGATCTAGGTGGGACCTGCTTCTGCAGGGGGATTGGACTGGATGATCTCTAAAGGTTCCTTCCAACCCTACCATTCTGTAATCCTATGAATGAGCTTCAGTAAGCTTTAAACATTCAAAAGTGACAGCTGGTTTGAACTTCTGGCTTAACAACATCAACCTTCAATGCAAAGGCACCCAAATAAACCCCAAGTAAATTTCTAACCCCAAGTAAACTCTGACATCCTGGAGCAGAGAGTTCCACCAGTCTATTCTCCTCCGCCTTAACAACAGTAACAGTTGTTAACGAGGAGTGGAAAAGTCCAAGGGTGGAAGCAATTCTCCTTGTATGCTCTTCCTGATTACAACCCCTCGTTAAAACTGATTGAAAAGTCATCACTGAAGTCCACCTCATCCCAGATATCTCTCATATGTAAAAACAGATCTCTTTGGCTCAGTAAACTTTGTACAATGTCCCATGGTCTTGTGCATGTTTCCATGTAGATGCTGAGGGCAACAGGTGAGATTTATCAGAGCCGTTTCCCTGAAGCATCGATTAAATGAGAGAAAGAGGCATTGTCCAGGAGCTATTCATCTCATCTTTTTCACATATCTGTTTCCAGATGAGATGGATTGCTCCTTAATAAAGTGTTTTCCTCCCTAAAATGGAGGAAATGGTTGTCTTAGAGACAGGTGCTTGATTTCCAAGCTTCAGCAGAATGAGCCCTAACCCACATAGGTGGCAAATAGCTGTTCATAGAGAATTGACCACAGCAGTGTGAGGCTGGAAGCTTTAGGACCTCACAAGAAAAGGCCTGATAGAGTGATTTGAGGCAATGGGAAATACTGTATTTTGAGGAACACTGCAATGAATAGTAGAGATTCGTTTCCACTGAGTCTGTGCTGGAGCAGTTCTTTGGTGTGTGAGTTGGGAGACTACTCTTAGTGCAAGTTCAATGTGTTCCTGAGCTTCATTGACCAAGGAAACCTTTGCAAGGAGTTTTGGGGTAGGGTTCTAAGGCCAGAAGACACTAAATGCACTGTCTAAGGCTATTCAGGGAATCTGTGACAGTCAAGAATACTACATGTACTTCTCCAATGTTCCATCATAGTGTTCTAACTCCAAATCATCTCTCACATCATTAAGAACCCACATAGGTTGTGACTTGGAAGGAGCAGGAACATTTAGATGCCCATCCCTCCTCTGCATGGGTACAGTATTTGCTGCCTGGCCTAAACTGCTGGCATTAGTTCAGCTGTTAAGAACCAGTGAGTCTCACCTCAGGGTCAACTGCATTTTCCCAGGCAGTGCACAATTCACTGAAATCCCACACTTCCTTCAGAAGGGTGCTGACATTTGCTCAGCTGCTTGTCAAATGTCTGGAGACGTTAACATCTCAAACAGGAGCTGTTGTCATTAAAGGAACACAGACTATTGTGAGGACAGGTAGTTAAGCATGACTTTGGGAGAGGCTCTGATGAGAGGTTGTTTATCCTGTGTCTGCATTCCCCTCCAGATCAGAAGGAAACAGTTGGTGCCAGGGGAGCACATTGCACATCAGATGGCAGAGAAGTTTTGTGGGATAAACAGAGAACATTCAGATGGGAAGACCAGCAGAAAAAAAACCCTGTCTCTGAAAGAAGTACCAGTGAGGCTCAGATTTGGCTCACATCATTCATGTGCCTAAAATGGGAGAGGTTTCCAGAACCTTCTTCAGGGTGAGCTGAGTTGCCTACTCATGCTATGACCCTTAGGACCTAATTAGACTTTGTGTACTTCAGTTCCCACCGTGAGAACACCATTAATGTGGTTTCTCCATCGAGCCTGTGCCTTTAGCTGTTTGTTATCATCTGTGGGCATCTCCAGTTGAGACAGCTCTTGTCACCATCCTCCACAAAGTGCCTTCTTCATCAATTAGATCCCTGTCCCCAGGAAGTCCAGTTCCTAAGCCTGACCCTCTAAGACCCACAGCAGCCTGAGGGCCGTGGAACAACATCTGGGAGAGCTACAGAGCCCTTGGCATGGACTTCAGCACCACAAGAGTTTGGACAGACAAACCAGATGCTGAGCACACAGCCTCATCTCCACTGTGGCATCACTGTGAAGGATTGTGCAGGCATGGGCAGTGCTCTATGCTTGGGTTGGAGTTTCAGAGCCTTGTGATTTTAAATCCCCTATGTCTCATTTTCCAAACCACAGCTGCTAACAGGGGGGCTCTTTCCCTGCAGGCTGGGTTTAATTGGCTTGTGCTTTTAAGAGGATAAAGCTGCAGAGACTCGGAGTCAGGGCTGTTCTCTAGATTTCCATTATAATCTACATTGCAGGAAAATAGCTTTCCTGATCAAATCATCTGTCCTCTCAGTGCAGAGGATAAAAAAGCTGGTGATGTAGGAAATTTGCAGAGTGGGAAATCTGCAGAGTGGCTGTGCAAGACCTTGCTGGACAGAAACAGAAGAAGAGGCAAAGATTTTTCTTTGCTGTTAATGAGTGAGGTGCACCAAGGCACTCTGTGCTGTCCTAACGTCCTGGGAGGGAAAGGGCACGCTTGGAGTGGCTGATCCACAGCAGCAGCAAACAGTACCAGGCCCTTTTCTGAGCATGGTGTTATTTGTCAGTCAAATGGGGAAAGAAGGTGGCACCTAGGACTGGGAACTCACTAGGAAATTGTGTGAGTCACAAACAGGTCTGACTTGTTGCAATTCTGCCCCCTGAAAACTGGCTGAACTTTGTGCAAGTCAAAGAGAGGTTTCAAACTTCTGTGGGAGGGAGAGAGAGAGAGACAAGAGGCTCCAGCAAGAAAGACATGGTAGTGGTACCTCCCCAGAGCCAGACCTGCTTCTCTCAAGCTTGTAGCTCATTCTGCAGAAGGCCTAGAGGGTTGCTTTCAGGACTGATGGCTATTCCACAAAAGCAGCATCTAGCTGAAGATGAATGAAGAGTGAAGACAGTGACTAGGAACAACCTAGTTTGGGACACAGTGGGAGTTTCACTTCATTCCCCATCTGTGGAGAGGGAACAATGAGTTTTATTTTCCAGATTTGTCTGTTTCAAACTCTTTATTTTGCTGCTGATCAGCACCTTATTCACTGGGCAACCCTCATCCCAGCAGAATCTGCAAGGTAATGGTCTATCTTTTTCCCAACCACACACAACTCGTGGTCCTTTCATCTCCCATCTGTAGAAACAGTTACTAGTGCACTTGGCCTTGCACCGTTGGCACCTGAACATCCATGTGGACTTCCATCTCAGACCCAACAAGCACATAGCTGCTCAGCTAACTTCCATACAGCAAGCTCTTGTGACACAGAAAGATATCTTGGGCAACATTTTAAGCAGTTCACCTAATAATTTTAGCTCTCCTAAACGTTCCTTTTCCTAAATTTCTACAGATTATTCAAATAAAATGTCTTCAATGCCAGACAGGATCAAAAAACCTGTAAAACTCAAAGGCTGTGGTGAAGTTGCTCCCTGCCAACAAAATTGCGTGATCCCATCACCTGTGTTGAGATGGCTTCAGAAAGAAAAAAGGACTCCTTGCATTCATTGTGCTGAAGCAAGGTCATAGAATCATAGAATGGTAGGTGTTGGAAGGGACGTTTAGAGATCATCCAGTCCAATTCCCCTGCAGAAGCAGCTCCCACCTAGATCAGGTCACACAAGAACTTGTCCAGGTGGCTCTTGAAGCCCTCCAAGGAAGGAGCCTCCACACCCTCCCTGGGCAGCCTGGGCCAGGGCTCCCTCACCGAAACACTGAAATAGTTTTTCCTTATGTTTCAATGGAACTTTTTGTGTTCCAGCTTCATCCCATCACCCTTTGTCCTGTTGCTAGATACCACAGAAAAAAATGCTGCCCCAACCTCCTGACACCCACCAGTGAGATATTTGTAACTAGGAATGAGATTCCCCCCTCAGTCTCCTCTTTTCCAGCCTAAACAGCCCCAGGTCCCACAGCCTTTCCTCATCAGGAAGATGCTTCAGTCCCCTGATCATCATGGTGGCCCTGCACTGGCCTCTCTCCAGCAGTTCCCTGTCCCTCTGGAGCTGAAGAGCCCAGAACTGGACACAGGAATCTAGATGAGGCCTCACCAGGGTGGAGGAGAAAGGGAGAAGAACTTCCCTTGACCTGCTGCCCACACTCTTCTTGATGTATCCAGGTGCTGACTTTCAGCTGCAAGGATGAGAGACAATTTGCCTGGAGCATCTTTCCCTGAAATTTCTTTTCTGGAGATTAGACTCACTTGAAAATAGATTCAGCTTTTCTTGTCTCCTCCAACCCTTAACTAGCATGCTGCATATCAGCCCCAACACTGACCTAGACTGTGCTGTATACTACAAAGAGCCTCTTCTCCTGAGCATCCCACTGTGACCAGTCACCTCACCTCTGTGCCTCAGCACTTCAGGGAAGTGAAACCCAAAAACCAGCTTTACTCTTCTCCCTATCCATCCCACAAACAGTGCTTAGGGTTGGGAGGGAAAACAAATGTTGTGATTCCTCACACTCACACAGCAGTATATTGTCTCTGTGAGGCTTTCTACCCATAAAGACTCCAAGATGTGTGTCGCAGGGGTGATTTGTAAGAGGAGAGAGGGTGTTTACCTACAGTAAATTACAGGCTACCTCTTTGTGTTCTCCTGAAATTTCAATTACTGAGCTATTCTTTTATTTCTAGCTTTCCTGTAGGTTTTTCCTCATTCAGACAATGAGCAGCACAGTTCAAATCTGCTCCTGTGTAACTTAAGGTTTTATACCACCTTCATTTTTCTCTCAGTGCTTTATACTCTGCATGTGTTTGTTTCTCCTTCTGAGTTCATGTTTCCTGCTTTAAGTTATTATAAAGCATCTTGCTCTGGATTAAGTTGGTGCTGCAGCTACAGGTTAGGCTGTTTGGGTTCAGAAACAGGACTGCAACCTTTCTGAAGTGTTATAGCTCTTTCCCTCCGTGATACATCACTTTCTGACCTGAACTGACAACACTCTCACTGGGGAAAGTGGTCAGTGGCTGAGAAGGAGGATTTCAAGGGAGGACACTGACACGTAAGTTTAAGGTAGATGTGTATATACACAAGCTGGCAGGAGTGGTGTAACATTCTTGTTGGAGAGACTGGGGAGAGTTGTCTGCACAGGCTGACAGAGCAAAGGACTGACACAAACCCTACTGCCAACAGGGAAATCTCTTTGCCTGTTTTCTAGGACTGAGGCAGAATCTATAGCGAACTGCACGGTCCTTTCATCAGTTTCCAGCCTGTAAAATTACCTCTGAGCAAGCTTAATAATCATCTCTGGACCCTAGGTCAACCATAAGATCCAGAGAGTCCAGGATTCCTACATGTCCAAGCCCAGCCTCGTGGGTATTTAAATATCAGTTTTCTCTTCCTTAGTACCTTTATCATTTCACAAGGGGTTATGTCATCAGGGTTCTCTGCTGTCATACCCAGTTTCACATGGTTTCCGTGCAGATGTTAAGAAATAGACTGCAATATTTTGGCCAGGAAATGGACTTGATCTGATTATTGTGGTGCTTAACAACCTTTACACTGTGTTGGAGCATAACTGACCATACCACGTCTTGGCCAGTTTCCTAGAGTTAGTGTTGTTTGAGATCATGTCTATGATTGAGCTCAGCAAGTCAGGCATTTCTTTATCTTTCCATGTATCTATGGCTGCCAGTATTTGGAATCAATCCAGCAGAATCCCAAGCTGATTTGTCAGAGACAGGCCGACAAGAGATTATGAAAAGGGTTAAAAGGTGATGCCAATGGCAACAAATATGTCATTTCTTCCACATTCAACGCAGATACACCTTATTCCATAACGTCCAAGTACTGTAGGCTCTGAAATGTAGAGTCCAGGAAAAAACTAAACAGGTCACAATAAAAAATGACCTATGTACATCGGGCAATAGTGGGAAATCTCTTTGTCCTGCTGTGTTCATCTTCATAAGGATCTGTAGAAGCACAGAGGACCAGAAATGAGCTCAGGAAAAGGTAATATTCATGAAATAAGTGCTTCTAATACAGTTGGATTTCTCATTAACTATAGGCTATTGAGGTAATTTTGGAGGCAGGAGCCCATCAGTGCTGAAATCTGAAGCCAACTGGGACCTTCACAATAATCTGTTGTCAGGAGTGACGACCTGGTCTTCAGTCACAAGAAGATCAAGATTCCATTGGCATGGCAGGACAGTCATGCTGGAAGGACTTGACAGAGTACTGGGGTACTCTGAGCTCAAACTTGAGGCTGTTTGTAAATGACATTCCCTATCCCCCTGTCAGCAAAGTGGGAACAGCAGCACAGAGCGATCAGAAATGATTGCAATTACAATGTGCAAAGTGCTTGGAGATCCTGGGGTGAGAGAAATGGGAGATGAGGAAAAGCATCTTCCTCACTAAACTCCTTAGCCATGGTAATTCTACACGGTCATCATTCACAGGAAGAATGTTTTATTTAGGAGAGAATAATCACATCTTGCTGCCAAAACATGAAATCCAATTATGCTGTGAACCAAAGGCTGTTTTAGAGGGTTTATCATTTCTCAGCTTTATCCTCATCAGTTGTGAAAGTGGGTTTCCTTCCCCTTTTTTCCTTCATTTTTGAAAGGGATTAGCCCCTTCTTTTCCCCTTTCCATCCTCCCCTAGTGCCAAATATCACTTCTTCTGTGAACAGTCAGGCTTTGCTTTGGATTTTGCCTCACACATTCAGTTATTTCCCCACAAATCAAGGCATCCTTTTTAGCCCTGCTCTGGTTTTATTGTTTTCCACTGCATGTGAAATACAAAACCATAGGAGCATTGAAAAATGGTTTTTCCTGCCTCTTTCCTCCTCTTTGTGGCTACACCTTGGATTTAGCCCTTGTAAGACATCCATCCATGGGGAAACACTTTCTTAAAGCAGTCATTTAAAGATCTGGCATTTGCTTTACTTCTCTCTGCTTCCTTTCGCCTTTCTTTCCCCCTTCTCTCTTGAACAGTAAATAGCATAGCTACCTAAGTATGGAAATAGACTGCTTATGTTGTCTCAGGCTCCTCTCTTTCCATGACATGAAAACAGGACAAAACTAAAGGCTCACCAGGACTGAGAAATGCGAAGGCAAAAGAACTGGTTTTCCTCTTGTTGCTGCCACATGAGCAGAGGTTCGGGGAACATGTCTTTGAAGAGAGGCACCCCTAAAAATGAGGTGAGAAGGGGTGAGGATGAGATTTGGTAAAAGTCTTCTGCTCCAGAGAAGGCTGTTTCAGAGTTGAAGAGGAAAAAAACAACTCTCCCATGTCAGTAGTAGATAAGAGGAAGTAACAGTTGTCTTCAAAAACAGCAAGGATGGTTCAGGATAAGAAAGTCTCTTCTGTGGCATTGGTGTGCTTAGAGAGACTGGCTAGGAGGTGATGGCAGTGGGTAGAGCTGCCACCCTTGAAAGCCTAGAAACATGCATCTGTCAGGAACTAATTAGGTAGAAATAACCCTGCCTTGCTGCCTCTCAACCTCTTTGCAATGCTGAACGTCATTGACTGAGGAAGTCCCTTGCTGGGTGAAGTCTCTCTGTGTTAGTCCTTGTTTATGCAGATTGTGACCTGATCTAGGTGGGACCTGATTCTTCAGGGGGGTTGGACTGGATGATCTCTAAAGGTCCCTTCCAACCCCTACCATTCTATGATTCTATGATTGTAAATCCTCTTATCCAAGTCCTACCCACCCTCCTCTTGCACAATGTCTCTGTCCTGGAATTGTAGGGTCTTTTTTACTGGTTAGAGACCACAGCTTACCACATACATAACAGTTGAATCACTGATCCTTCTTTCTCTTCATGACTTCATCAACAGTAACACTCTCAGCAAGGATGAGAGTCAGCTCAGAAGTGCAAATGAATGTCATAATGGCACCCAGGTAATACCCATAGTTGTAGGCAGCAGTAGGAGATCCTGAGAAACAGCCATATCAGTATGGACTGGTATGTGCCAGCCTGGACATTGACAGCTTTCACATGAATGCTGCCCTTTGGGTCAGCCTTTCTTTCCCCACAGAATAAAACTGAGAGCTTCTGAAACCCAAACTGGATTCAGAACCTAGTGTTCAAAGATGCCAGGACTAGTGAAGAGCCTCCTCTGTCATCAGCAATAGAGATTTCTGGCTTCTCCTCCTCCTGTAGTTGCAGTAGCCTTAGTCTAAATCCCATGACAGTTGGAAAGCCCGAGATGGATGAGCTCCAAGACTTTCCTCTCTGAATCCTTGATTCATTAGTTAATGTCTGAAAAGCACTTTGGAGCTCAAGAGTGCTAAGTGCTATTATTATTAGAGACCTTTCATATGAATGTTGATTGAAAAAGATAATTGTTGCCTTTCATTCCTTTTTTTTTCCTCCCTTTTATTGAAGAAAATGGTAACTGGCTTCACCTAGAAGTAGAAAAGCAGAGCTGGATGTGGTATTGACACAGGAAAATGATGGTGTAGTCCTGATGGATAACACAAAGAATGGAAAGGAAAGCAAAAATAGGATGAGGGTACCTATTCACCAATGTCAAGGATGGAACAGTATACATGGAACACAGCTTCTGCTCTGTGCACCTCCAGACCATTTCCTTTCCTTTTATATGAAAGAGAAGAAACAATTTGCTCATGTTTTGGCAGTCTACTCAGCTGCCCTCTCATAGCTATGGTGTCCCTGAGTCACTGGGTTATCCTGTCTGACACTCAGAAGGGCATGATGGCTTTTATCCCTTGTTCCCTACCAGCCAGGCCTTCATGGATGCCTAAGTGCAGACAACTCTGTCAATCTCAGGATGCTTGGACATGCAAAGGTGGGATTCAGATGCGTAAATGTAAGGATCATTTATCCTTTTAGATACTGAAGTATATCCCACCTGACCTCCACTTGCAATTACAGAAGGACAAAGACTTCAAGATCCTGCTTCATATCTGCCAGCATTATCCTAGTGTGTTGAAGTTCTTCAGGCACATCAAATGGCCAGAGTAGTTCAGGGAACTACCTACCTTATTCTACAGTAGATGCCTATTTTGGTCAGTGGACCTGCAATGATTGTGTTGGTTAAATCTCCACTGGCTGTCAGGAGAGCTCAGACACTTGGGTCGCATGGAGACCTTAGGGAACCAAATCTATCTGACTTTGCATTTGGGAGGGTGGATGAGGATGGACTAGAGACCTCCCAGGATCTTTTACATCCTTAACTATTCTGTGATCCTTAGACTGAGTAGACAAATTGGACTTCTGGGTATCCATCTCTTTCCATTGGCTGTAGTGAGAGACAAGTGAGAGACTAATTCAGACAGAGACATCTGCTCCAGGGACATATGAAGTTCAGTGAGTTCAGCACCATGCCACCAACTTGGATGTCCTTCAAAACTGTAAATCAAGGCAGTCTTATAACTGAGGGGAAAAGCCAGGCTTGTTGCTAGTGATGGATGGAACATCCTTGGGAAGTCTTCTTCCCCTCTGAGAGTAGAGTTGGATACCTACTTGGAGTACTGCTTGATAGTAGTAGAACAGAGTTGGATAGTTCATATTCGTACATGGAAAGGGGAAAGGAGAAGAATCCATCCACCATCTTTTGCCTCTGGGAAGTTTTTTCATGATGAATTTGGAGGTTTTTCTGTGCTGAGATTTAATCTGAATCCCTAGGCAGGAAATCCTGAACTTGCTTGATCTGTTCTGTGCAGTGCTCTGCAATCCTGTATGTACAGACAGCTGCCACATGAACCCACAGAAAGGTGAGCTTTAAGGCTTGAAACACACTCAGACCTGTAAGATGAGCAGAAACCTGTAGGCCATATGTTACCTGGGAGTCACATAGCTGGAGATTGTCAGCCTCCGAAAAGTAAAGATTATGGTTCCTATAGGGCACCATCCAATTCCCAACAGATCTGACTGCTTAGGCTTTGTTGCACCAAGGTCTTGTCTGGCTCCATATCATGGTCTTCTTCATCTCACACGGGATTTCTATGCAAAGCAAATAAAAGAAAGTGACCCAAAAAGAAGCCACAATGTTCCTTGCACTGATTATCATTCAGTGGGGATGAACACTCGGCAACCCAGTCTTCAGCAAAGTATATGCAACTTGTTCCAGCACCCAGGATACAGCCACATCTCAGCTGGCTGTAAGACACAGTGGACTAAACAGCCAGGCACATTGCAAAATGAATGTTTAAACACAGAGAGAAAGGGGAGGGCTCTTTCCCTGGAGCCCTACAGTTGCTCTTGACCTATACTCTCAATGGTAGTCTTGCTTTCCCTCTCTCCACCTTCATTTCCACTTCCAAAGGTTTCACCAAGTTGGCCCTCACCTTTCAGCCTTTCCCACAGAAGCAAGAGCTAAAGTAAAAAAGCTTCTTTGTCTCTCACAGATCATCCCTTCCCAAGTCCTTTCACTTTGGGTAAACGGGGCCTGGAGATGCTCATTTTGCACAGCTGTCCTCTGGCAATGAATCCCATTCACACAGACCACAGATATTACTCTCACAAAAATAAATCTGTTAGACTGCTATTGCTTTATCTTACCATTTTGATCAAGCTGGGGTTGCATTAACATTAATGACATGTTAAAAGGGAGGAGGGGGGGGGAAGGAAAGGAAAAAAGTCTTCCTAGGCAAATGATAACTGTTCACTCACAATTCAGAGGAAAATTATGTCTCTTTCACATGTTTGAATCTTTCTATTGGGTTTTGCTTTTGGTTGTGCTAAATTACATGCAAATGATAGAAGTGCATACATACATATGAATGTGCATTGCAAAGTGAGGGGGTTTTCTTAGCCTGCAAATGACTTTTCTTTCTTCAGTGAAGCTGTATCTTGGTTCTTTCTCGTTTTCTTTCTCTCTGTGCAATGTCAAGGAGGGCAAATACCTCTTCCTTCCATGGATCTGCCTTGGTTGTCTGGGACAAAGAAGATTTTTCATGACTCAGTGAGCTGTCTGCAAGGGCAGCAAAGAAATTCCTGGTTTCCAGCTCACCAAAAAATCCAGGTCCCATTGCATTGAGACTTTTCTTGAGGTTGGAAAATGGTAACATGAGCCAAGATTTACTTTATTAGACTCAACTCAAACAGCCTAGTCTCACACTTCAGGATTTAAACAAAAAACAAACTAGAAAGATCCATTTGAACACAAGAAAAAACTCCTTTGGTGCTGAGGTGAGGGAGCCCTGGCCCAGGCTGCCCAGGGAAGGTGTGGAGGCTCCTTCTCAAGAGGTTTCCAAACTCACTTGGATATGTTCCTGTGCCCCATGAGTGAAGGGAACCTGTTTTAGCAGAGGATTGTGCTGGATAAGCTCTAGAGGTCTCCCTGACCATCCTGTCATTCTGTAGGAAACCTGAAGTCAAGGAGGAAAAGAAAACAAGACAATAGTTAAAAAGTAAGTGTTCTAACAGACCCAAGGCATCCTCATGGTTCCTTTAGTCGTGCAGAGTCTTGTGGCAAATGTGTCTTCTCCTTCCAGGAACACTTAAGACACTGGTGTATTACATGGAATATGTGATGCTCTGGACCTGTTTGAAACCCTTCCTCAAGTGCAAGGCATGAGAAAGAAATCTTGATTTCCCTGTAAATCTTTGGCTGCTTTGAACTTTAATCATAGAATGGTAGGGGTTGGAAAGGACCTTTAGCGATCATCTGGTCCAACATCCTGGATCATGACCACAGGTTTGCTCTGCAATGAGCCTCAAGGCTCCTCAGGAAGTCTGTAATTTGCCCCCATCCCTGCTGCAAATGAGATCTACTGAAAAAATTGCTTTACTCTGCCTAAGTGTACAAAAACTTGGTTTTCTTTCCAAACATCCAAAGCCCCTATTCAAAATCCTTGGCTAGATCTTCTGCAGATCAAAGGCCACAAGTTCATTCTCAGTTTCTTCTTTTTTAATACACTTCTCAGTAAACCTCACCTCTGTTTCAAAGCTTGCAACAACATCCCTGCACCCTGGAGCTTTGCATAGCTTTGAGTTTCCAAATGAAAGCCTGGTGCTGGTTCATTGTTTTACAGCTCTGTTAGAGTCTGACCTAAGCCCCAAAGCCTAGAATGGAAGGCAAGCATCAGGATTACTCCTGCATTTGGCAGGGAAAAAAAACCACATCTGAAAAGAACAATTAACACTTTGTTAATGTGCCAAAGAACAGACTGATCTGTATGTTGGCCAAAGGCATCTAGCAACCACTGTTTACCTTGATGTGTATGTGCTAATGTGGGGTGGTTCTGATAGCAGAGCATATTCTGAGCCTTAAAGCACAATGACAGATGAGAGGCTCTCCTTTAATTTCCCATCCTCTCCATTAGCAGGAAAAGTAGATAAAGCCATCAGCAGAATCCTGCAGTCCAACTCCTGCCTGGCAGATAATAATGCAAATTACAGCAACAAAAGTGGTAAAAAACTCATGGCAGGAAAGTAGAAGAATGAGGCTGATGGGAATTCTGTAGGGCAACACCAAATGTCACCCCCAAGGGAGACTCAGGTGCTGTTCAGATCTCTGATGCTTTTTCCTTTCATTAACATGCATGCCCATCTGGGTTTGTAAACTGCCACCAGTGCCCTGTGATATTGCTGTCACCAAATCACAGAATCACACAATGATGGGGGTTAGAAGGGACCTCTAGAGCTTATCCAGCACAAGCCCCTGCTAAAGCATGTTCCCCTTGCTCAGGAAGCACAAGAACATGTCCAGGTGGGTTTGGAAATCTCCCGAGAAGGAGCCTCCACACTCTCCCTGGGCAGCCTGGGCCAGGGCTCCCTCACCTCTGAACCAAAGCACTTGCTCCTCCTGTGCCAGTGGCATTTGCTGTGTTCCAGCCTGTGCCCATTACCCCTTGTCCTGGCACTGGTCACCACAGAAAAAACTGACCCCATCCCCCTGACACCCACCCTTTAGGTATTGATCAACATTAATAAGGTCCCCCCTCAGCCTTCTCCAGGCTGAACAGCCCCAGATCCTGGAGCCTTTCCTCCTCAGAGAGATGCTCCAGTCACTTCAGCATCTTGGTAGCCCTGTGCTGACTTGTCTCCAGCAGTTGTCTAAGTGGAATGTGGAACAGCCCTTCACCGGAGAATAAAAGACTTTTTGCAAGTTTCTCAAAGCCATTTCTGCCTGTGTGTCCTGCATCCTCTGTCCAGCTGGGGAAGTTCCAAGATGTCTGACAGATCCCACAGCAGATTCCAGACTTACTGTTCTCAGAGGTCTCTACATTAGTATCCTGCTTCCCATTCTCCTCCATCAAAGCTTTGTCTCTTCCAAATCCTGCTGTATACTACAGAATCATAGAATGGTAGGGGTTGGAAAGTACCTTTAGAGATCATCCAGTCCAACTCCCCTGCAAAAGCAGGTCAATCTATATGCTTTAATATCATTGGTGGATATTCACAGAATCTCAAGGGCTGGAAGGGATCTCAAAAGCTCATCCAGTGTAACCTCCCTGCCAGAGCAGGATCACCTAGAGTAAGTCACACAGAAACTCATCCAGCTGGGTTTGGAATATCCCCAATTCAGCTCCGATTAGCCTTGTTCTCCCGATTCCTTTCTCTTACCCCAGGGCAGGTTGTTACTCCCTTTCTGCTTCCTGATTGTTCCCTCCAGGGCATGTACCCACCACATCCCTGGCTAATTGAACAATGCATACAGAGAGAGGGAACAACCATCTCTTGATGACTCTGTGGTGCGATTGCACTGTCCACAGCAGAAGATGCACGTCTGCCTCACCTATATTTTTCATTTGGCATCAGGCCTCCCTGCAAAAGCCTCAGAGCTGAAGAAAGGCGGTCAGCTACAAAGTGAAATTTCACCAGCAAAGACACAGTTCCACAACATCCATTCAAGATGTAATAGAAAGTCACTTCAATAATAAAGACGGATAGGTGAGTAGACAGACAGCTATGTAGACAGACAGACAGATGATAGCCTATATCCTGTATATTAGAGCTGTAGACAATCTATCATCCAGCATCTCTTCCCTTTCCCTCCCATTTTTTTCTTTGAAATTAAGCCTATTGCTGCAGTGAAATTTATTACAATGCAAGAAATAATGACTTTTTAAAGATATGTTTTTCACTTTTTAAGCAGAGGTGTGAGGGGCTCCCTGCTAACAAATGAATGAAGATGTGAAAGCTTATTGGATTGTCACGTCGGATACATTATCCCCAGGGCTCTGAATGAAGAATTAGACCATGGAGATCTTATTTGACATGAGATGTTTCAATTTCTCCAGGAACATTAGGCATGTTGGCTTCTGCACTGAATTCAATAATAAACAGCAGCTCTGACCCTCCCCTTTTACCCCCTCAGCATTTGAAGGCAGAGACGTGTTATTAAGATTTATTTTACATTTTTATGATTACACTCACAAGAAAAGAAAGATCATATTTGCATCATTCATCTTTACACAAACCTTTATGTATTGCTTACAGCTGCCAACTCCTCCTCCCCCCCTTCCCCTTTAATGTATGTGTTTATATGGCAGTAAAACAATGCCATTCAAACAATACACAGGAATGATTTACTTCAGCCCTGCAGGTACTGCTGTGTATTTATTAACCCCTGGGAATTACTTTGATTGAGGTCCCTTTGGATAATGCTCATCAAGAGACTGAGGCAATGTACTTTCTAGTAGTTTTCCAGACACAAGGCAGGAGTTTAGCATCAGACCCTCTTGGGGTGATCACTGAGTGGCTGTTTGGCCGTGGTGGTACTTGGGGGCATTTTTGTTGCTAAAAGGCATCTGGTTGGGGCTGCAGTGCTGGGTGTAGGATGAATGCTGAGACACCCTCCCAGGGATGATGAGTATGGAGGGTGAGCACTAGACCACCCAGCATGATGTAGAGTGAGGAGCATTGCCTGGTGACATCCCCAAAAACTCTGGGGCAGACCAGCACAGCCACGTGCACAGCTTCTTGATGCCCTGCTGAGCCCCATGGATAAATACTGCATACCTCACCAGACACAAGCCCACTATCTCCACCTCTCCTCACCTGCCAGGAGCTGCTCAGATCTGACTGTGGCAGATTACTTTGTTCTCTGGTAGCTCTTCTGCCCCTTTGCCTAGGTAGATGCCCTCTCCCCTAAACACACACAGGACTTTGCACCCCAAACTACTCTTCTCTGTGTTTCCACAACACTGCATTCAGTGGTGGTGCTGGTGGTGCTGGTGAAGGTGGTTGTCATGGTAACTCCCTTTTCCCCCTTCTGCTAATTCTGCAGGATTTCTTTTTACAAAATCAATTTGTGAATGTGCTTCCTTTCCTTGCTCACCCTTTAAAAACAACAGCTAGCAGGAATCTTTCAGGAATGTAACATTTGCTCTCTGGGTGGTTGCTGCTGAAATGATACCTGCTACTGATAGCTACATTCCCCATGTCTCACATTTCCCAAACAAAAAGTTCCTCCCTCGTCTCCAGTTGGAGTAGTGATGGGTTCTGCCCCTTATGCTTGTCCAGCCTGAAGAAGCTCTCACTTTTTTTTCTCCTTCACAGTCTAGTTCTCATTTGAGGCCTAAATTCATGGTCTTCTTGACATATTGGGCCAGCATGTGCCACAATTTTGTTATGGATTAACCAAACTCATCATTTGGTTTTTTGCTTGATCATTGCTGTACTTCTTCAGGAAGAAGTTTAGTCGTCTTTCTAAAACTCAGAGTAAGATATATGCCCGTTCTCATTATTATCTATTACTTTAGATACCTTCTTTTACTCTGTAAAGACACCTTTCCTGATAGTTTCCAGGGTCATCTTGTTGTTTTCAATGTGTCTGGTTGTTTCAACATAGACTGTCCGCTGCATTGACTCAGTGATGTCATTACAACCCATCTCAGTGGGATCATTCCCACACTGGTTGTCTGTGGTACAATGTTGCTGGAAGCACATCCTAAAGGTCTGGGGCTGAAATGCAGTGAGGCATTCATCCAGCTAACTAAAAGTAAGGCATGTAGATTAAGAAAGTCATTGAAATCCCCATTGCAGGATGTGCAGGTAAAGAGACATTTTCTGCCCTTGGCCAATTCACCCCTTTCTGCCAGTGACCTCTCTTAGGCTGGGAGAATGGCCTCTCTCTGTCTCCACTAAGCAAGGAAAGGGTCTTAACATGAAGCCAAGTGCAGAGGTTTATCCCACATCTCACAACAGCAGAGGAATGAAGCCAGAAATATTACACCTTCTGGTCCCAAGCCACAAATGTCCTCTAAAATAAAAACACCTAAAGCAGCTTCTCCCGTAGTTAAAACATGCTTATCTCCACTAGAAATGGAGGTGACCATTTTTAGGCCACCAGTAGAGGCTCCTAAGGTGGACATTGATATTTTCTATGATATCTAAGGTCAAGAGAACAGTGAGGTGTAGGGACTATCTGCACTCCAACATGCTGAATTTAACAACCCTTCCATCAACAAAGTTTCCCCAGAGTGTTCCTCACATCTCTCCTGAAGTCAAATTGAGAATTCACTCACTCAGCTAAGGATTTATCTCACCTAACCTCTCCCATCTGAATGTAACCATCAGCACCTGAGCCAGCTCTCTTCATTCTCTCTATAGTCAAGGGAGAGAGATGGGTACTTCTGGAATGAGATTTATCTGTCCTGTTTTAGACATATCTCTCTTAAAATGAGATGCGCTGCAGAACAGCAAAGGACATTTGTCTCCAATAATAATAAAAGGGCTTAGCAATACTGTCCAAATCCTGTTATGGGACAATGGAAAGACTATACATAACTACTAAAAATGCACTCTTAGACCAGTAAGTGTGTTAATAGTCTAATGGTCCAAATTATACAATTAGTACAACAAAGTTTTAATAGTTGCACAGTTAAAACTGCTATACTGAGACATACCTGCCTTCCCAATATCCATCCCATACCTCTGGCATGGTGTTCATTCTGTCAGTGTTCCTCTTCATCCTAGGGCCAACAGCTCCAGTATCCCCACAGTAGGATGGGGGAGATAACAAGTCATCACCACTCTGAGGTCTTCCCTGGAAAGAGTATGATATCTATGGTGGAGTTTCTTCTACTTCACTCTTTGGTTCCCCCGGGGTATTTTCATCTCTCCTCTCTCCTCATCACCTGCCTCATCTCCGTGGTCCCCAGCACCAATGGCAGAGCTGCCCAGTGCCCAGCCCTGGCACAAAAAGGGCTGGTGTTTGCTGGGCAGAGCTTGCCTGGGGCAGCAGCCCTTGGCCATGGAGTGTGGCCCTGCACTGTGTTGTTGGTGAAACAGTTGGCCAGACATGTTGGGCGAGAGGCTGTTGGCCATGGAACATTTGTGATCACAGAGAAATATCTCAGATCACAGTGAGCCCAGAGACATCCTGACACTCGTCAATACCAGGTCACTTCAAAGCCTGTGGCTAAAATCTCATCATTTGGGCTGCAAACATCAGCACAGAGAGATGTCCCCAGGGTGTGTACCTAGTGTTATTCCCAATGACATTAACATCAGGGCCTCTTTTTGGTCACCCTTCCCACTCCAGGCACAGCCATTGTTCTCTTCCCTCCATGGCACACTCTGATCTCCATCCTACAGAATGCCTCAGCCATTCCCTCCCAATACAGTCATGGAATAATTCAGGTTGCAAGTGACCATGGAACAATTCAGGATGCAGATGACCTACGGCACTCCCTGATCCAACACACCATGAGAGTCAATAGAGAAAATTCTTGTGTCAAAGTGAGATGAGGTTGCTGTGGAAGAGAAGCATTTTCCTTGAACATTTCTGGTAGATACTAATGATGAAATAAGAGACTATCAACTCCATTTCTGAACTTGTTGCCCTGGCACAAAAGCTCAGCAGCTCTTATGAGCAGAAGTTTCAGATGCCGTGAGCAGTTTTCTCCTGACACAAAAGAGAGGTCAGAATCCAGTGTTAGCTTCATTTATCTGTCATGAAAGTTGATGGGAAGCCTCTTATTCCCACAGCACACAGAATTGCATTTCGTGGGCAAGGTATTTTAGAAGGTATTACATTTGAGTTTGATCTTACTTTGTTTCAGACCATGTAGAGATGTGCCTTCAGCTTTGAAGGGAAAAGGAGGAGGCACTTAATCAATAGCCATGTGAGTGATAAGCACATAAAACAGATGAGGTTGGCCAGCTTGTATAATCATCAGTAAGACCAGAGAGGTAATGTATTATTCAAGAAGAAAGATGACCACAGTGGGGATGGTTTTTATGAGGGTCAAGACTGCTTAAGAGGTAACTCCTTGTAGTTAGTTACTTCTGTAGCTGCTTACCCCAAGCATTCACAGTGAATTATTGGGATGTGGAGGGAAATAGCAGAAAACACTTTTTGCTGTGTCCTCAAGAAGTCAGAAACAGGATATTTTGACTTCCAAAATCTCCTGTTCACAGAATACATACATGAAAAGTGCTTCAAGATTATGCAGTAAGACATTTTTTCCTCTTTCCTTTCCCCACAATGAATCCATTCAGGCTTAAATAGCATTATTGCTGCAGAACTTGGATCAAATAGACTGAAACCTGCAGCCTGAACCTACTCTCAAAGAGCTTCTGCTTCTTCTACCACCAGTCCCAATAGATCCTTGTCAGGTAATCACCCTCCCTGGTTTTAGCTTTGTTATTACAGCTGTGTCATACTGAATGGAGCGGAATGCTCAGGATACACTTGTAACTCCAGCTGTGCTTCTTGAAGTGGTTACTGCTCCCAAATGCACCTGCAACTGCTTATCACCTTTCTGCTGCTTCCTCCTGCTCCTTGATCAGCTGAAGGGCTCACACAACTGCACTTGAAATAAACTGGATTAGCAGAAATGCACTTTTGAACTAGTTTAAAGCAACCTGTAGCACGTTAGGGAGCAAGCTCACAAGCAGCTCGATGCAGCACATGCAGCTAGAATGTGTAAGAGGTGATGACAATCTCCAGCTGAGGCCATAGTGGAGGCAGTACTCTCCTCAGACCATCCAGAGGGACATTTGTGTCATACAGAGAGGATTAAATAGTGCAGATCTATTTAACCAGCTCCCTTCTGTAGCAAATCCATGCTCTCTTTTTGTAAATCTTGGTGTTTAAAACATGCATAATTATCTCAGCAATAACAGTAAGAGGCAGGATACTGTTCTTACCTCTGTGTTTATTGGCTGTGATGACTCTGCTCTCACAATAGTTCTAGCATAGGCATCACAGTTGGTATACCATAAGAAAAGATGGATGTTCCAGAATCTGGGCCTGCCTGAGCAAATCATCCCATTTCAAACCATAGGCTTTACACCCTGGAATGGACAAAGCCTGTGTGATAAAGCCATCACTGTGCCCTTTCAAACCTTGGATGTTCTATGTTAGATACCATTCAAAGCCCAGAAAAGCCAAGCAGGAGCTGCCACTTGAGTTACCATTCTCATGGTTACTCTCTCCTAGTGCTGGACTTCGTGGCATCAGAATTAATGTGGTTCCAAAGGTAATTTGAAAGCTTCAAGAGAGGCAAATCATTGCCTGAAAATGTAAATCACCCCTTATCTGGCTGTTCCTCAGCTGCCATGATCCATCATCATTTCTTCATCTGTTTTTCTTTTTCTTTTTTGTCTTATTCAGGTGAGATCTCAATAAGAAGGAGGAGGATGAGAGTGGTAGAATAAAGCTTCATTTGCCAGAAGAGATTTATGGCTCCTTTTATCCCAATGTAAAACGCCCTTCAACGGGGAAGGAATATTAAACATTGAAAATCACCATCTATCACCCAGCCCTTGTCTGATGGGGAATGCAAATTCCTCACATCTATAGCACAGGTAGCTCTGTCTTGTCTCCCACGTTATCCCCTGCTTCAGGGGACCAGCATCCTCTAACCAGCTCTCCACAGCCATCCTTTCAGACCAGACACTCGTGACACTCAGGGGCAACTCCAGTGGTGTAAAGCATTATTACACTTCCAGCTTTAATGGAGATGCATAAACTCATTCCAGCAGAAGACCTACAATGCTATTCTCCACATTTCTCCCACAGAAGCTCCTTAATTAATGGAAGTCATAGCACGTGGGGCTTACCCCATTCCAGCAACCATACTTTCCTGTGTGGTGGCATCTGTGATTTACAGATCTATTTATCTTTACATTGGTTGCACAGCTGGTAATGGCTGGGAGATACTGGTAAAGGGAAGCAGGGTCTGACTCCTCACGCTTCCAACAGAAGGAAGCATCAGCTGAGTGTAGCAGATGACAGATTCAGAATAATTGGATGGAGGTACTGCTTCACATAATGAAGTTCATCTGTGAAACACCTAGGAGACTGTGGTTGCTGAACATCTGTATGGTTCAAAAGTGATGTTATTAAACATGAAAATACCATTTCTGGCTCAGTGAGTCCCAAGTTCCTTACTCCAGCAGGCAAGAAGATACAAAAGTGTCACTACACACCAGCCTTACCTTTTTTCCATGAGCCACCAGTCATTTTTGGAGACAGGACACAACTCCATGGATTACTGCTCTGATTGAGAACATCCTATCTTCTGTCTGCATTCTTGGATGCTCTGTGGTGACCTCCCAGGCCTGCATGTCTGTGAAAGGGAATCAAGGGAATCTGGATGAACAGATCTGGATCTGGAAAGCAGATCCACTGCTTGGGATGTGCACAAAGCATGAAGTGTACAGCCTTGTGGGGAACCCAACACTCACACAAGAGTAAACTAAACCCTGAGATGTGCCTGATGAAGATTATTATCTGGTGACAAAGATGGGAAGTGCGGAGGAGTGAAGTCCATCATGTGAGAAGATGATGAGGCACACATCTGCACAAAACCATCTGTACCTGCATGTGTTGGGAACCACCTGCTATTGAAAGCATCAAGGAATGTGCCTGGAGTTGCAGCAGGTAAGGTGGCCTGTTCCACACCCTGGTCAAACCAAGGAAACTAGGATAAAACAAAAAGAACAATTCTCTCACAGACCCCTGATGAGTTGTCAGTATTACTGTGAAGCATATGGGAAACAGATGACATCATGCAGCATAAGTGTTCTTAGTTTTCAGCTACAAGTGACATGGTGTAGCAGAGATTAGCTGGAGTAACTACTTGCTGAAGATAATGCCCAGGTGGATAGAATCATGGAATCATAGAATCGTTTTGGTTGGAAAAGATCTTTAATCTCATCGAGTCCAAGCCCTCCCCTCACACTACCAAACCCATCACTAACCCATGGCCCTCAGCACCTCAGCTACACATCTTTTAAATATCACCAGGGATAAGGACTCCACCACCTCCCTGGGCAGCCTGGGACGGGGGCTGACAACCCTTTCAATTAAGAAGTTCTTTGTAATATCCAATCCAGCTCCTCCAAATGCTGCTTCTAAGAAACAAAACTGTTCCATGCAGATTACGCAAAGAAAAAAAAACCCTCTATAATCATATTAAAAAGCTATACCATAGCACTATAGAATTATCTTCTGTATTACTGTGGACATGTGTCTGTTTTTCATGGTTGTTGCATATCAAGTACCGACACAAAATACAGGTAAATGACATATTGTATCATATGGGTGTATAGAGTCAGTAAATATTCTCTTTTACAGGCAGTTTATCTGTGTTTTCCTTTGGCAGTTGACATTGCAGATCATCTATGATAGGCACAGATAAAGGGCAATTAAGCAGCAATATCTTCAGATCACAGAGCTGGACGGCTCCTGCACCGGGTGCCCTTCCAGTGGCAAAGCTGAGAGCATGACCAGAAAGGAAAGCTTTGCCATTATCTCTGTCCTGCACTGTGTGCATATCCATATCCAGCACTACTTAGGAACCACTCCAACAAGTGATCATCTTAACAGGGTCAGCACCTTTCCTCCCCAGGACTCCATAACAAACTTAACGTCAGCTCCTAACTAATTGATTTGGCGTGTGATCAACAGCCTAATTGGAGACTATCTCACATCCATCTCAGGATCATGTTATTTCCCAATTTGCTTTCTGAGCTTCTGTTCACAGGTTTAGGGGGAAAAAAAAAAACAAAAGGCAAAGGGTATTTAAAATGAGAAAAGAAAGAAAACATGGAGGGAAAAGCAGCTTTACTTAACAGTTGCTATTTCGGTATCAAAAGGAGTCTGCATTGTTGATTAGAGCAAGAGATCATTATCCCTCTTAGGAGCCCGATGAAGGTCGTTATGTTAACCTTCAAATCACTCTGTAGCTGGAGGCTGCTGTTCAGTGAGCCACGCTGGGAGAAAAGAAGAAACAAAAGGTAACTCCAAAGGAAGCAAGTCCATCTCGGCTTCTGCAGAAGAGTAAAGCAGAGTGGCCAGCTGGGATTAATTTGGGCTGCTGCTGTGGATTGTTAATGTCTCATTGAAGGATGTATGGAGATGGAAGTAAACAGATTTAAATGTTTCACCCATGGCATGCCCTGTTGTGACTGGACACAGCAACAGGCAGGCACCCTGAGTAACTCTACAGACAGGTTAAAAATGGTGTGTCAGAGAGCAGAAGCTCGTTAAGCACTGATGTACAGGGAGGCATCTGTATGTTTACTCATACAAGAAGACAGTTTACACCCAACAAACTACCCGTGGCAACATAATTCCGAAGAGATTCTGATCTACTGCATCCTGTCACAGATTTACATGTAGAGAGCAGTAAAGGGAGCTCTACTGTATTATCAGTGCTCAAAGATACCTCTCTTTATACCCAGTGCATAATGAACCTTCCCACTAATGGGTTTCTTTGACCCACAAGCCATGACCCTGATGGTCACAGGGTCCCAGGGTGAGATAGTACAAACCAGAAGAGCCTCTTGGTTGTGAAAGGAGCAGGATATAATACGCCTTCCTTTGATCCTAGAGTCAGTAGATGTGAGGCCTATGATGGGACAGAGACTCTGGTTTGCACAGTGTTTAGCCTGGGCTAGAAAAATTGTCAAAGCAACCAGCCTTAGCAAGAAGGATTAAAACCCAGGAAAAAAGAGAGAAGGAACTCATGTGCCAATGATCTACAAATGGCCTTCAATCTGTTGCTTCTCCCCACCCCAGGGCATAGGAAGACGTGACTACTCTCTACAGCTACCTGGCAGGAGATTGTAACAAGATGGGGACTGATCTCTGAAGTAGTGAATAATAAGAAGAAACAGCCTCAAGTTGCACCAGGGGCTGAGGAAGAACTCTTTCCCTGAGAGGGTCGTCAACCCCTGTCTCAGGCTGCCCAGGGAGGTGGGGGAGTCCCCAGCCCTGGAGATATTGCAAAGCGATGTAACTGAGGTGCTGAGGGCCATGGGTTAGTGCTGGGCTTGGTAGTGTGAGGGGAGGGTTCGACCTGATGATCTTAAAGCTCTTTCCCAACTGAAATGATTCCATGATTCTGTGATTCCCTAACTCCTTCGGCTTCTTGATTTTTGTTGTGTACAGAGATTCAGACCTTACACTTTCTTGTGTCTTATACATACATCACATCTCTCTCCCCCCTGAGCCCCTGTCACTGATTTCCCATGCATATTCCCCTGTGCAAACCCCTGATGCATGTATGGGACCCATCCTGTCCCATGCTGATGCTGACTCACTCCATCTGCAATAAGAAACAGCTTATTTCTGTGCATGGTTGAAGCTTCTTTGCATGACACTGGATCTACTCGTTGCCATCCAGTTTCCTTGCTGGTGTCCTTGCACTGCTAATTGTCCTAGGGCAACTTCTATTCTACGTCAACCATGTGTCAATTTAGCATTCACCTTTTGTTACATCTTAAATCCTTATAATCCCTGTCCTTATGTTTACATGTTAAACAAATAAAGCTCACATTTTCTCCTGTCTCTCCCTGCTCCCTGTGCCTGGTGAGGAGCAAGTTCTGAGGTGACAAAGCAAGACATGGAGATGCAAATCACTGGGACAGGTAATGTGTGCCAGGGACTCACCTCAGCCTGAAGACAGGGTGAAAAAACATCCCTGCAAAAACCTGGAGAAGAGGCTGTCCTTGTCTCTACCCTCACCTCCTATGCCCACCTTGCCTAAGACCTGAAACGTTGCAGTAGGAGGGAGACTTTTCAGGGACAAGACTCAATTTACTGCTATTTCAGGTAAAGGCATTTGGAAAGGTCTGAAATGAGTAGAGCAAATTGAAGTACATCCTGCTAGCTTTTAATAAAAGAAGGTCTATTTTCAGTTTTATGTGAATCCCACTTCTCTCTATAGACAATTTCTCTCTCTGCAGGCTCTGAGGATGTTACACCAAAGAGGAATTCATCCAGGTTTTGGAGTGTTTTTAAATGCAGGGAATTACACTTGCACACCCCTAGTATGGGTAAGAAAAGGTTCATCCACAGGTGGATGAGAAAAGAACTCATTTACTAGCTAAATGACTGTTGCTTTCTTGGCAATAGCAGCTACAGATGACAACACTCTTTTTTTTTTTGGCATGCCTCAATCATTTGCATTTTGCCACCACAAGCCCACATAAGAAAAAAAATTCCCCTTTCTATTGTTGTTAGGGACTGAGTGTGACTAGGAGGAAGGAAGATACAGCTTGCTTTACACCTCCAGCAGTATCTGCTAGGACCAGCCACTTGACATTGTGAAAATGTCTGCCACGTTAAGGAGAAGATGAGTCTGTGGAGCAGATGACAGCTCAACATGCTGGGATGGCACCTGGACTCAGCTCACTTCACTGTTGGCCTTTTATTTTCCTGCACACTTTGGGTTTCTGTTGATGCTTGATGCTCCCTGAATGATAGCTGGCCCTTATCAAATATCCCATTGGGAAACTTTCCCATGGCCATGTCTACTCTTGACAGTCTCAGTACCAGAACTTTTGCCTCCAACTCTATATTCCTGCTGCACAAAAAACACTGCAGGTCTCCTTTATGGTGCTCTGCAATACTCAGAGGTGTTTTGGAAGTGCCCTGAAATGAGAAGGGTTAGTTGAGGAAAAGCAAACCAAAGGAAATGAATGGACACTAGTCCTTCACCACTGACGCCTGAGATCCATTTCATCTTCCTGGGGAATGCAACACACATCTCCACTGTCTCCTGACTCTCAGAAGTACAGGGGTATGGCTCTGTCTCCAGCCAGGGGTGGATGCTGGTGCTTATACATCGTGGTCATTCATCAGAGGGGGCCAGGGCTTGAGGATTACAGCAGAACACAGCAGGGTGCTCTGGCCCAATAGAGAAGCATTCATGACTAAAGAACTTTCTAGACAATTGGAAGCAGCTCCACAGAAAGAACCAGCTGTTCCATCAGATGCTGTGTATGGATGGGGATTATCTTATTTAGACTGACAGGGCACCTACTATCAGGGGCTCCTGGTTTCTGACTCCAAGGTTACTGCAGCACAAATTAGAACTGGAGCAACTGAGTTAGCACAGCTGAAGAAAGCACTTGTAACTTCACCTGTTATAACCCCTTAGTCTGCTCATCTGTGGCTGATAACCATGCTCTCAACATTCCAGTGTGTGCAGAGACTCTGTGTGTGAGTATCTCCCATGAGCTTCCAGCTCCTGCCCCAAAACTGCTAGAGATGCCCAGAGAGACAACTGCTCTGCATCCTGAGTTTCCCATTCAATGTGAGACTCAATGCCACTTCAGCCGACATCAGAAATCATATAAACCTTGAACCAACAGCTAAATAGCAGAGGAGGAGCATTTATCTTCTTGGTGGGAAACAAGTCTTCCCAAGACTGTGAAATGCAAATAGAAGAACTTTACTTTCCCCCTGGAAAGAAGAATTAGAAGTGCTGAAATCCAAACCTCTGATTTTGGGCTAGCACCCTCCTCCTGATGCTGCCCAACATCCATCCCTCACCTGAGACACTTCAGGCAGCCATGCTTCTCACAGTGACTCAGGAACATGGGCTTTTCCAATTAACCTGTCAGGAAGAGCAATGTATTATTTTCCAGCTCTCGAGTCTTTTAAAAACCAGCAGATTTCAGGGGTCTGCTTGGCATGTTAAACTCTAAGTCAGTGTCAGGGAGGTACGTGATGCTGGCTTCACCACAACCTGCAGAGCGGAGGAGTTAGCAGAGGGACTGTGTGGTTTAACCCCAGCCAGCAGCTAAGCACCATCCATGAGGATAGAAAAATAAAAAACAAATAAAATTCATGGATTGAGGTTAAGAACAGTTGAATAATTGAAACAAAATAAAATCTAGTAATAAGAGCAACAACAAAACATATTACAGCAGTAATAAGGGTTGTGAGGAAAAGGAATACAACAAAGAGAAATCAAATTAAAGGGAAAAAACACATCAAGTGATGCAGAATGCAATTGCTCACCACTGGGAAACATGGCAGAGCACAGGAAACTGAAAAGTCCCTGACTTAGGGTCAAAAGTACTCAGCAACAATTAAGACATCCCTGTATTATTATTATTATTAGGGCCAGAAAGATGATGAAGCATCTCCCTTGTGATGAAAGGCTGAGGGAGTTGGGGCTCTTGAGCTTGGAGGAGTCTGAGGGGTGACCTCATTCATGTTACAAATCTATCAAGGGTGGGTGTGAGGAGGCTGGAGTCAGGCTGTGCTCAGTGATGGCCAATGATAGGACAAGGGGCAATGGGGACAAGCTGGAACAGAAGAGGTTCCAAAGAAATACAGGGAATAATTTCTTCCCTGTTGAGGTGAGGGAGCACTGGCAGGGGCTGCCCAGTTGGGCTGAGGAGTCTCCTTCCCTGGAGACATCCCAACCCCAGCTGGATGAGTTCCTGTGTGATCTACTCTAGGTGGTGCTGCTCTGGCAGAGGGGTTTCACTGGATGAGCTTTCCAGGTCCCTTCCAACCCTTGAGATTCTATCATTCTGTGATCTGCTGCAGCTCTGGGCTTGAGCTGATGCTTCATCCTGTTCTCCACATCATAACAACGTAAAGTTACCATTAGTGTAAAGTTACCATTAGCTGAACCAAAGGGATGTTCTCCTATCTACTCGTGATACCTTTTGACTATGTCCCAGCATCCTGAGGACTGAGGCTGGAAGCTGTTGGTCCATCCAAGGTGCTCATCACCTGCACCACTGCCAGTCTAATGCCCTGGTCATGTTGATGGAGATAAGTCTCCTACTTCAGCACATCTGTATTTTCCCTTCAGCATCTTTCCCTCCAGGGCCTGGGTCCTGGTATCAGTCATCCTCTGGCCAGCATATCATGTCCCAGCTAAGTGTTTCTAAGCAGAAAGCATACACTTGAGGTCTGCTCTTTAAAGCACATGTGAATGTCTGGGGACTTGAGGAGGGGTTAAATGGGTTTCTTTGCAGGCTCCTTCTATGCTCCTGGGGAGATGATGTGGTTTTTTGCCTGTCTTCAATCACAGAACAAGAGCTAAGTGTTATTGATCTGAGACCTAGAGGGAATATTTCTGAGCAGTTCACCCTGGCATTAGTCCATCACTTAGCTGGTATTTATTATTCAAGGCTGGCAAGAGATTCCTGGCAGAGTGCCCTGGCCAGACAGCAAACTGGTGACAGAGAAGCTGAGTGAGTCAAGGGCAAATGAAGAGGGAAATGAAGGGAAAAAAAAAAAAAAGAAAGAGATTGCAAAGTAGATTTTCCCTTCTCAAATTCACTTAGGTGCTTCCCAAAGTCTCTCTCTGCAAAGTTGCCCCTGTGTGCATTAAAAACCCAAGGCAGGGTGTACACACAGAGCTTGGCAGATGGTCAGCCTGAGCTGATCTTTAACCAAGGGTTAAGGTAAAAATGCAGAAGAACAGGGCAAGAACAAGGCAAGGCTTCACCTGCTGAGAAATCATGAAGGCTGTAGTATGAGAAGCAGCTGTGTGGACATTTGCAGAGTGGAAAGAGGCTGTTTCTCAAAGCTGAAGGATCTAAGAGAAAGTCATGACAGTATCTATCCTGCTCAGTGAATTTGGGATATTTCCATTACTCCAGATAGCTTTGTCCTGCCTTATGATTAATAGAAAGATGTATAGCCATTTTGCTAGATCTATCCAGTCCCTTCTGAAGGCTCCTGTCAAAACCATCCTTTACTCCTTGCTAGGTAGGGCCAAGCTAATTTGACATGACTTGATCCAGCAACTGCTCTTGAAAAGCTCATCAGAACAACAGCACAGCAGCTGCAAAACAGGTAGCTCTGCATAAAGGGCCAGGAAGTACCAATCTGAAGCAGGATAGGATGTTTTAGTGATGCTCATCATTGGTTTCATTGCCAGGGGAAAAAAAAACAAGGAAAACACAATAACCTCACCAGCTTAGCTCTGGCCATTCCTCATTTCTCTGTTATGGTCATCCAAAAATAACATCTACAGTGTCAGATCTCAATCTACTATCCCCATGCTAGTTTTACAGGGCATTTTGTCCACCTCCCGGCTTTGAAGGGTCGATGAAAAACAGCAGCATATCATGCAACATGGAGCAGACTGAGCCAAGATATCCTAACTGACTTGTAGGAAGGGTCAAAGGATCAAGGGGTAATGGTTTTAAACTGAAAGATGGGAGATTTAGATTAGATATAAGGCAGAAGTTCTTCGCTATGAGAGTGGTGAGGCCCTAGGACAGGTTACCCAGAGAAGCTGTGGATTCCCCATCCCTGGAAATGTTCAAAGGCAGGTTGGATGGGGCTTGGAGCAACCTGGTCTAGTGGAAGGTGTCCTTGCCCATGGCAGGGGGTTGGACTAGATGACATTTAAGGTTCCTTCCAACCCAAACCATTCTAGGATCCTATGATTCTGTTACCTGGGAGGAAGGGGTTAAGTCTCTGCTTAGCCTAACCCTAAACATTGCAGCAGGGTTATGGCAAAGCAGGGACAGATCAAACTCTCTGTGGGATTGCAGGGAAATCCACAGAAATCAGCTCTGAAGAGACAGCAAGATGGGCAGAGCCTCTGAGAAGCTGAGCACATGGCACTGCCTTTTCCTCAGCTGTTAAGTTGTCTGTGGTTTGTCAGGCTATAATTCTGTCAGTTTAAAAGCTCTTGTGACCTTTGCACTAAAATAACATTGGTAGAAAGAGGGATTAAAAAAAAAAAAAACCAACCCTCAGGCATGGTCAAATTAAAGAGCCCTGTCTACCATGGTGCAATGAATTCTCCTGTTATTGCTCTCTGGGATCATCAATGAGACAGTGGACTAATGGGCCAGAATATTTGTTTGGCTTTTCTCTAGCTAAAACTTAGAATGAGTTCAAGTGGGACATTATTAATAACAACAATAATAATAACAATAGCACACAACTGCAGCTCTCTCAAACAGCTGTAAGGCTGCTCCAGCTCCCACTGATTTTACAAGACCCTCCAGGCACTGAGTTTTTACATCTTGAGTCTTTGTGTTCCCTCCTTCTGAGTTTCAGTCCTGTCCCAAATGTTCATAGCAAGACCTGGCAAAAATAAAACCCACTCCTCTCTGTTCAGCTTCCACCTTAGAAATAGTATCTGATTTCTTCAGCCAACTGGTCTGATATCTCAGGTTTGAAATGAAATGGCCCGAAGATATCACATAGGAAACTCCCCTTTTGCTGCTAAACCAAAGCAAAGCCAAGCAAACAGACATAAAACAAGAATGGCACTGTTAGGTAAAGGTTATACCAGCTTTTCTCTTTGTGATATAGCAAAGGTCTGTCTGATCATTGACATCAGTTATTATTTGGATACAGAGAATACAAGTGCAGAGAATAAGGTTAGAAAAGTCAGGGAGCAAAACCAAGCACTGATGGATTCTTGCTCCCACGAGCTGCAAAAGCATCGTTTCCCTTGACTTGTACAACATTGCCATGTTTCACACCCTCACTGCTGCCTTTCACAGAGCAAAGACCATGGAAATGAAGCTATCACTGTGCCTTGATAATTAAGATGGCAGCTAATGTGAGCTCAGTAGGTTCAGGCAGAAAGAAGGTATGTTTTAATTATTAGTGTCCAATTAAATATTGAATCAGTTCCATTATTGTAGGGGGATTTTGTGTCTCTCAGGGACCCTCAAAAGAGTTAATTAGAGAGCCTACACACTTGTAGACATGATGTGGATGTGCCTCCACCCTCTCCAGTGCTGCTGCAGATCCCAGTGCAATGATGCAGGTATTTTCCACCCCATGAGCTTGAAACTGGATTTTTTTTTTTTGCTGTGTTCTTTAAATGATAAAGAGTCTGTCTTCAACAACATAAATCTTGGCATAAGCATCAAAACAGAAAAACTGATCCCACTCTTCTTTGGCTGGAGTGACTTGTTAATTTAAATCAAGCACATGCATGTCCCTGCCAGCCTGTAGCCTGAGCAGTGACCACAATATGGACACATACTCACCTTGGTAAGAGCATGTGTAGCAGTGAGCTTGCCCCTGGATGGACACAGCTCCTGTTGCTGAACGTAATCTCAGAAGCCTTGTTATGAGTTCCTATGTGACCTACTCTAGGTGGTCCTGCTCTGGCAGGGGGGTTGCACTGGATGAGCTTTCAAGGTCCCTTCTAACCCTTAAGATTTTGTGATCCTGTGACTATTCTGTGAGTTCATCTCCCACCATGCCACTCATGAGCTATTCAGCAGCTATGACAACATGTCTGATTGTTTATTTAGGAGCAGACCACAGTCTTGTCCTTTGGTTGTCTGCATAGTTTAATTGTTGGCTTGCTTCCTAATTTTTGTCTCATGCTAAATAGGCTGCTCCTAGACATCCATGAGGTAGGTGTTTCAGGTAGAGTACAGCTGAGGACCATTCTCAGTAAGTTATGTTGTTGTTGGGGATAAGAGAGCTCAATCCTGCCAGTGTAAGCCATGCCACACCAGTGGCAAAGATACAGGACAGTGCTGGGACATTGCATCAGCTAAACCAGTTGTGGCCTGTGACTATGTCAGGGTTTGGCAGTGTGATATAGAGGTGCAGAATTAACCCAATGGAGCTACTGGCCACTCAGTACCCAGCACACCAGTCCAGACCCATGGCTTGTTGACATTTGAGAGTGGTCTAAATGTCCAACATCAGAGAGAAGAAAAGCAGCCCAGTGTGTCATCTGGAAACCAGTGCAATCGTCCCATTTGGTAGGGAAGAGGATGACAGGACCACAGCCAGCAATCAATTCACATGTGATATCCACCTGACTGATGTGAAAGCGAGCTGCAAATGGAGTGCTTGTCATTGAGGGAAGACACATGGAGGAGACAGAGATGGGGAAATAGTCCATGGAGGGCTATTTGTGAGGCAGCTCCATCTAGCAAATAGGATTATTAGTAATGATGAGATAATTCACTAAGAAGTCATGTAATATTTAAGTGACCCTCCTAGATGACAAGGGAATGCTGGGGAAGAGGGCTGTGAGAGATCCCAGCTGGGTCTTGGCCTTCACTCACTGCCCAGCACCATCTCTGCAATGGGAAACTGGCTGGACTGGGGGTGGTGATGCCAATCTTTCACAGGGAAATGATTTTCTCTTGAGAGAACCCCTAAGATTCACAATAAGCATTTCAGAGCAGAACTGAATTTACCTCCAAAAGATAGTCTGTCTGTATTTTTAAGCCTTCTGTTATGCCAGAGCCCATCTGTAACACATTCATCCTCAGAGAAAAACCCACCCCAAGGGAACCAAACACAAAATACAGCCAAATCCCACAGACAGCAGTAGGAGGAAAGGATCTAAATCCATAAATCCATAGTGATTGCAATCACTATGTGACCAGTCAGCCTCTCCAACATTCAGGAACCCTCACATGGATATGAGCCAGCAAAACCCGCCCTTTCAAATCTCCAGCAGAAAAGTTGTGCTTATAGCTAGGATGGCCTAAAATTAGTCACTCCAGTTCCTTCAGTAGTATGTAAAGGACTTAACACTGAGAGTCCTTTAAAACACCTACAGCACTGGATAGATTTCTTCCTAACTTTCTCCCATAAATGTATTGGCAAATAAAAAAGGGTCCTTTGACCTTGGTGCTTTAAAAAGGATATTAATCCTTGTTTCAGTGAGAAACAAAGCTAAAAACTGTCTGAACAGTGAAGTTATTACTGTAGTTCCCAGCATTTAGGGCTGTTCTCATTACAGAGATACACAACCAGGAATGAAAAAGCAATCCTCTCTTGATCCACATCAGCACAAACCAGAACACGTTTTTGACAACAGCCCATTCAAATGTTTTGGCACATCTGAAAGAGAGGTGATGATCATAATTAGATTAATAACACTAATTGTTAATGATGGCTATTGCCGTGCAGCTCCTCCCAAACAGAAGAATGAAGCGACATGTCAGCCTGCTGCAATGCAGTCTGATTCTGTTCTCGGCTCTGCCCTTTCTGAGGGGAATCCACCACAGATAAAGTGGTGATGGTTAGAGACAGCTGATGCGGATCAGAGTATCACCACCTTCTAAAGGTGTGTTGTAATTATACAACCTGTTTTCTCTGTATTTTGCAGATAAAGCCATTTCTTAGCTCTTCATTATACAAGGTCCTGTACAGGCCTGATGCAAAAAAAGATGATCCATGCCCCCATAACAACAGTAAAGATGCAAAACTGTGCAGCTGAACCCAAATTCCCAAGCCTTCCTCAGTATCTTCCTCACAGGTAGAATTCTTATGCTGAGTTTATGTTTCATCTCCATCAGACAAGTTGTTCTAGGAGCAGAGACTGTCTTTCAAGAGATCTGAAATCCTTCTTCATCCATGACCAACCTCATTTTCAGTGCTATCAATCTGAGTGGTGGCTGCTCCCAGAGGAAACGGTACAAACCAAAGACCTGGCTGGTTTGTTTGTTTGTTTGTTTGCATTGGTTTTCTTCACTGATACTGTTTGTGTTTTGTTTTTATTAATACACAGACATAACTGCATCTTCTGGGTGAAGACAGCTCACCAGCTGCCACACTTTATTGATTTGTTTATCTTCATTTTCCTTTTCATTAGAAAAATAATATACAACAGCACAGTTTGTGTCCTTCCTGTGACCAGAGTCAAGCAGCAGGGATTTTAGACATTTGGATCTTGATGGAGAAAAAGACCTTGAACAACATGAAAGGGGCAGCTTTTTGACATCTGGTGACCATATTGTTTCAGTTGCAAAACCACAACTAGAGTATAAATGCTGTGTATGCCTCACAGTGGTACTACCAATAGAATAGGGGAAGTAAGCAACTCGTTTTCATAACAATTATCATCTTCATTTTATCTGGGGGTGCTGGTTGATAATAAACTGAGCACGAGCCAGCAATGTGCCCTTGTGGGCAACAAGGCAATGGCATCCTGGGATGCATCGAGTGTGGGAAGCAGGTCAAGGGAGGTTGTTCTCCCTCTCTGCTCTGCCATAGCTGCTGAGGCCTCATCTGGAGTCCTGTGTCCAGTTCGGGGCTCCCCAGCTCAAGAGGGACAGGGAACTGCTGCAGAGAGGCCAGTGCAGGGCCACCAAGATGATCAGGGGACTGGAGCATCTTCCTGCTAAGGAAAGGCTGTGGGACCTGGGGCTGTTTAGTCTGGAGAAGAGGAGACTGAGCTCAGGGGGATCTCATTCCTAGTTACAAATATCTCACTGGTGGGTGTCAGGAGCTTGGGGCAGCACTTTGTTCTATGGTATCCAGCACCAGGACAAGGGGTGATGGGATGAAGCTGCAACACAAACAGTTCCATTGAAACATCAGAACAAAGTGTTGGAGTGTTTGAGTGAGGGAGCCCTGGCCCAGGCTGCCCAGGGAGGGTGTGGAGGCTCCTTCCTTGGAGGGCTTCAAGCCCCACCTGGACACGTTCCTGTGTGACCTTATCTAGGTGAACTTGCTTGAGCAGGGAGTTTGAGCTGTATGATCTCTAAAGGTCCCTTCCAATCCCTATCATTGTATAACTATGATAAAATATGAAGGGTCTGATCTTCACCCTGATCCTACAGAGGGGTGACAGCACTGTCCTGCAATGCAGAGTGGATAAGGGGCTCAATGCATGGGCTTTTTACGATGCTGTGGGGGAAAAAAAAAAAAAAGCTGCTGTCATCCTTTAGTGCAAAACGTGAGAGCAATGACTGTAAGGAAGAAAAATAAGTTTATTTTGGTTGTAGTGGGATACCGGCTCATAACCACTTCAGATGAGGGGTTAAACCCTAATGTCACTCTAATGTGCCCTGTTCTTATGTTTGCCTCTCTGGTCATGACCAGAAACACAATACTGGGGTTAAACATCAGTTCAAGCTAACGTGGCCATTCTTGTGTTAATCTTGAGAGAGTTCATATTACTTGATAACAGCCACCTCTGAACAAGGGTGACTATGCCTACTCTCTAAAGGAGAGATAGGACTCACTTCACAGATCAAGGCACCTGAATTTAGGTGTCTACTTACAAGTATCTTCATGAGTCAAATGTCTTTGTCACTTTAGATGCCCAGAAATATCCTTCCTTGACTTTAGCCTTTATTTCTGACAGGCTTAGATCACCAGAGGATCCAGTGTCATATCTGTCAGTCCCATAGGGATGAACTGGGAACTTCAGGAAGTCTCAAATGGCACGAAGTGCTTATGCTTAGGAAAACTCAGTGTAGCCAGTGGAGCCTGTAAGGCTTCTTGTAAAGCAGGTAGCACTTCAACGTGAGCTCATGTCAGGGATCAACATTTCTGACTTTGAGTATGGGTAGGGTTGTTCAGCAAGAACTTCCCCAAGGCTGGCATTACCTGTCCTTCTCTGGGAGGGGAGCTTTTCCTCTGCTATGTGCTTGCTGAGGAGGTTACAAACTCATACACCATTTCCTTCCCTAATTTCCCTCTCCTCTTTTTTCATTAGTGAGACAGAAGTTGATTTGGTTTTTTTGTCACTGGGACCTTGACATGTGTCTACACGGGCCTTCATTCTCTAGCCCTGGGGATTACTGGGGTAATAAGGTTCAGATTTGTGCAACTACATGTCATTATCACTAGGAAAAGTTAGACACATCTCCAGGGACAGTCGTTGACCAATGCTCGCTCCATAACCAAGCCTGGAAGCTATCTAGGAGCTTTGAAAAGAAAGATGCCAAGACCACGTTGCAGCCTGAGCCAGGTTGGGTTTGTTCCCCTAGTAAGGACCTAACTGAGACTACTTTCCTGTCCTGTTTCTCATAGAATTAACTTACTCCTTACAAGCCACCTGAGAATCCACATGGCACTGAGCACATCTCAAAGATCTGGCTGGAGTTTTTATCTTCTGAGATACCTCCTCAAACTGAGGATGCCAGTCCATAGAGAAATGAGGCTTCCTGAGCACAGTGCTATGTTGGAATACTTTGCTCCATTAAAAATTGGCAGATTTTCCCTCTGTCCCACAGATTCTGCTGTCTGGATGTTTTCCTGTCCCCCCCAGAAAGATGCAGTGTAATGTTCAGGGCTAAACATTCTGTCAGCAGCACCAAGAAGCTACTGTGCAAGGGGAATGGTCTGTCTTCTTGCTCTTCTTTTACAGTCTCTTTTCTTCCATAATGCTACATAAATTAGTGCTGATATCTAACCTTTCCCAGCAGTTTCATGCTGATTATATTGACCAGAAAAACAACCTGGAGCAGGCAACTGCCTCCCTGGGCTGGCTTTCTCATGCCACTCTGCCCTCCAGACTCAGTGCCTTGAGTTGCTCAGTGCAACCCTTGCAGACTCAAAACCTGAGGGCTGAAGTGCCTCATCCCCAGCAGACACTTCTGCTGCCTTCAACCACGGGTTTCTGTCAAAACTGCAGCAAGAGGTCCCTGCTGCTTGAGGGAGAAATCCCCTGGAAGTCAAGAGGAAACCTGTGGATGTCAGGAAACCACAGCCATTTAGCATCAATCATAATGATTGATACTGTCAGGGAAGAGGAGGAGGGAGCTGTCAGCAAAGGCTTGGGGACCTGGAATAAATCAGCATGTCACTGGGATGGTGGTTGTTCCTGCACTTTAACACCAGCTGGAGCAAAGCTAGGAGCCATTAATTGACTTTTAGCTCTAACTGTAATCCCGATGTCTTTTAGATGTCAATTAACCACCAGTAATAGGTGGCTAATTGTGTAAGATAGCCTTTCAAATGAGCTGTGAGACAGAGACCCAAACACTCTGTGGTCATTAAGGGTCCTTCTGCAATTTGCACAAAAGTGGGGAATGCAGAGGGCAGTTGTCTCTGGCCCCTCTCCAGTGTCCTCTGTTACATTGCATCCTGTGCATTGGATCATTTTTTACTGTAGCTATATCTTCATTATAGCTTTCATCTTGTGCCTTTATCTGTCTGGGGGTGTACAGAGCTGTGTTATTGTAATTACATTTAAAGGTCAAGGCAGAAGTATCTCACAGGTGCATAGTATGGGGTCTAACACAAGCACTGTATTTCAAGATAGGATAGTGTGAGAAACACCTGACAGCTCCTTCCACAAACTGCAGTCAGTGCAATCAGCTTTTGCAGACAACAGTTTCTCCTGCTTGAGAAAATAGCCTCAAGTTGCACCAAGGGAGGTTTAGATTGGAGATAAGGAAGAACTGTTTCCCTGAGAGGAACCTCTGGAGGAAGGACAGACCTCTTCACCTCCTCTCAGTCCCTCTCCATTCAAATCCAGGGGAAAAAGGCAGATCCTCTCTCTAGCTCACTGCATAATCCAGTGACAACTTCAACCTGGTCACTAGGAAATGACTTCTCTGAGTAGTATCATGGAACAGTACAATAGAATGGTAGGAGTTGGAAGAGACCTATAGAGATCGTTTAGTCCAAACCTTCCTGATAAAGAAGGACCACCTTGAAAACAGGGTGAGATGCCAGATTAGTAGTGGCCTGTTTCAACTGCTACAACATTCAGGTGATGTTTTGCTTTTCCACACAGATTAGTCCTGTCTAAACCATCAATTGCAGGCCAGTAGAGAAGAGATTTGCAGAGAACTAAGGTCTCATCATTTGTTTTCTCTCCTTGTGACCATTTCCTCATTTGGTTGACACCATCCATTGCCAACAATACTTTCTGAAGGTTTTCCCTTTGCTGCCTTCTCTGACAACCTATGCACTAATGGGAGCTAGATCTGTTTAGAGTTTCCCTCTGACATCCTCAAGGAGTTAGGCTGCTGAGGAACTCAGGTGATGGGATGCTGGGGCCAGAGATTTCTGTGTTAATGCAACTCCTCAGGCTGGCAGAGCAAGGGAATATACAGGCTTATCCCAACAGAGACGGAGAGAGAAGTGAAATCCTGCAGTGATGACCTAGTAAATCAGTGTGTTTATTATAGGAACTGTTGGCTGGAGATGGATGCCAGGGCCTGAGCTTGTTTGCCCACATGACTGGCAAGTAAAAACCACAGACTGAACAAGCTGGGGGCCTCGAATGAACTGCTGGACATTTGTACAATCCTGCTGACAAATCCAGTTTGAACTGAATTGTGTCCCAGAACTGAACACAATATTCCAGATATGGTCTCACCAGGGCAGAGCAGAGGGAGAGCAGAATCTCTCTCCATCTACTGCCCACAGCCCTTCTCATCCAGCCGAGGATGCCATTGGCCTTCTTGGGCACGAGAGCACGTTGCTGGCTCATGCTCATCCTGCTGCCCACCAGCACCCCCAGCTCCCTTTCCCCTCTCCTGCTCTCCAACAGTTCATTCCCCAGCCTGTGCTGGTACCTGGGGTGATTCTTTCCCAGATGCCAGACTCTACACTTGCCCTTGCTGAATTCCATCAGATTTCTCTGTGCACAACCCTCCAGCCTGTGCAGCTCTGGTTGAATGGCAGCACAGCCTCTGGGGTGTCAGCCACTGCCCCCAGTTCAGTATCATCAGCAAACCTGCTGCCAGTGCCTCTGTTCCCTCAGCAAGGTCATTAATGAACTGATTGAACAGTACTGGTCCCAGCACCAACCCCTGAGGGACTCCACTAGATACAGGCCTCCAACAAGACCCTGCCCACTCTCTGCTTTCTTCATCACTCTCTGCTTTCTTCCCTTCAATCAGTTCAAAATCCACCTCACTACTTGTTCATCCAGCCCACACTGTCTCCGTTTTGTTGCGAGGATGCTGTGGGAGATGGTGTCAAATGCTTTACTGAAATCCAGATAAATCACATTCACTGCACTATCACCATCTATCAACCTGGTTACATCATCATAGAAGGCTCTCAGGTTGGTCAAAACCAACCAATATAGCTGATTTTTGTCACTATGGCTTCCAAGACTCAGTTTTATTCCCAAGTAGAGCATAGATTTTTCTCTTTGGCTACTCTTGTAGGTCGAGACGGATGAAACTTTCTTCCCCAGAAGTAGATAAATTTCAGAGCTAGAGACTGAGAGTTTGCTAAGGAAAGATGTGTTACCATTGCACAGCTGAATTCCTGTGGTTGTGGGATGCCACTGTGAAGTAGCCATTAAAAAGGAGCAACACTGCAGCTCACAGCTGCATTGAGGCCAAAGATTTACTCACAAAACCTCCAGATATTGCACCTACCATAGCAGACATCAAAAAAAACCCACCTACCACTACAACTTGTAGTGCATCTTTCTAGTGCAAGAAGTACAAGGTAAGTCTACAGACATGGTCAAGGTTTATGATTTCATGGCATCTGACTCAGTTCACCTGAAAAAAAAAGAGAAAGAGCTTGCTGGAAAAAGAGAATAGACATAATAAGGCAAGCATAGCTTTCACAGAAGATCAGCCTGTGGTGGTTAGACTGCAAAAGTGATACTGTGGGTGCTAGTTCCTGCTGCTCCAGCAGACATGACTAGCCAGAAGACCATACCTTGTTGAAAAAGCTGTGATCATGCCTCCCTCTAGAGACTTCCTGCAACACCTAACAGTTAGGATTTACATTTTCCTAATGCTCAATCAGTTCAAAGGGCAGGGATTGGGCTTTGCATCCATCAAAAAGGGTCATGTCCCTGCAGACATGCTCCTGTAAATCGTGTTAGCACTGCTCTGCCTGTTGCTGCAGTAGTGATAGACACCACTGGAGGTATATCACAAGTACATAAACAGCATACACATCCCACTGACAGGCAGAAGACTAGCAATTTGGAGTTCTCTGGAAGAAGGAGAAGCAATCATTGTCAGGAGAATAAGTAGGAGGCTGAATTGCATGACTGGCTCACCCAGCTACACTTGCTAGATTGGTTTCAACATGGAATAGAAAAATATGTACCTGTGCTTAAAATCACAGTGAATCTGCAGTTGGATGTAGCTTGCAGGATTTGATCTCCCTCTGTTCAAATGATTGAACACTTTTCTGGAAGGTATGCTTGTCTAAGGGAAGCTCAGAACCTGCACAGCTGAGGCAGACAAAGGGGGAAAGCTGGAGAGGCATCTGGGACAAGCTTGTGTTTGGCCAGTTGAACTGTGTCATCTCCATCTGATGATTTACAGGGAGACTGGGTAGAGAAACTGACCAGAATAAGAGAGGCTTAGGTTGTCCTTCGGGCCTTGGATGGAGACACTATACAATTATCCAATGCCTACATCCATAATCAGAATGCAACTCATCTCATGTACCTTTAGACATGCAAAATCTGTATCCAGTCTCAGAAGGCATCCCACGTTCTCAACAAGGAGAGAGGGTTTTGCCTGACTCCATTGACTTGTTGAGACAAATCATCCCTCAGATGATTTCTGCTGGTTAAAGGGATGCCTGAGGGATTGGGGCTGATGGAGGAGCACCAAAGTGCTCACTGCTCACGAGCACTCAATCAAAGTTGATGATGATGTACCATTAGAATGTGCCAATACATTTCTCCACAGTGTAGTTGTCCATCAATAAACATCAATTGATGGGAGGCAAGAGTTCACCTGATACCAGAGGGCTTCTGATGAACATGAAATTAACTGGTTTATCAGGTCCCGACTGGGTCAGAGGGGCACAAACAATGAGATTCATTTGCACATTAAGACATTCACGTTTAGATGCTGATGTCCACAGATGCTAGAGGATGATTCAGTTGCTTAAACATGTGTCTGATGCCATCTGAGATGCTCTGAGGTATTTGATGTGTACCCAGCAGGCATGTCAAGGCCTTGGAGAGGTGTCTCCTATAGCAATGTTTGGAGATCTGTTGAAAGCTCTTAAGGCACCTTCAATTTTGCCAAGAGTATTCTGCCTAAGGTATCTGCATCCAGACTTTTCAGGGTCTCAGGATAACTCATTCTACTGTAGGGTCTCATTGATGGTTGTGACAAGTCTGAGCTCAAGGCTAGAACCCGACAATGAACCTACTTCTTCTCCAAGGATGCTGCTTTGTGCCTTCTGAGTGAGTATTCACTTGTTTGAGCATAACAAGGCTTCTCCATGACCAAGAAGAGATGAAAATCGGAGGCAGAAGGCTACTCAGATGCTGTGAGGGATCCACATTCAGGTACTTCCTGAGCCAAAAAGTCTTGACTGCAGCCATCTCCCATCCTAGGTGAGATCTTTGATGTCCAGGGTAGAAAACATTTCCTTTCTCTTGCATATCTCTCTGGGGAGCATTTCAAAGGCTCTGCTTTCATCCTCACGCAGAATAAAGCTTTATTTTAAGTTTCAATTATTTCCTTGCACAGCTGAATTCTTGATTTCTGTTCTGCTTGATGTTCAAGATCTTTCCTAGTACTTGTGTTTGTAGCAACAAGATTAATCTTTCATGGACCAGAAAGACTAAAGGAGGAGAACAAGCTATGTCAGAGCTCTGAGAAACTGAGAATAAAACTGGAAGACATTGCTCCTCCTAAAAGAGGTAAGTTAGATCCCAGGATGAGGAAATTGAGTACAAAATGAGGGTCTTTCTGAGATCCTCTGAGCTGCACAGAGTCCCTAGTTTAAATCAGAGAATTAAACCCAGTAGCTGGGTAATACTGATCTCCCCACATCCTGCTCATTGCACCTCTGCAAACAAGCACAGGGACAATAAACCAGGCACTTCACTGAGTCCTTTGCTGATGCCAGCAGAGCTGGATATATAAACTTGCAGCTATGAGAAATCTCTGCCATTGACTCCATAAAAGGTTTTAGTCCATGTCTTTCCCCATCCCAGACCTCATCTGAGCTGCCTGCAAAGTGTACTTGCCACTAAGAGCCGCCTGTGCAGTTAGGCACTTTGAGATGAAGTCACTTCTAGCATTCATAGTAATATTCCCAGCATGATCCAGACAGAGAGGGAGACGGTGAGGGCAGCAGAGGTCAGAAAGGGCATGCTACCTTGCACCTCAGAGACAGACCTCTGAAGCATCACTACACAAAGGATGGGACCATCCAGAGCTGCAGATGAAACCAGAGAGGGAGGTTGCACAGAGAGGCATTTCTGCTTTAAACACTTCTGAAGTTTCTCCCCAAACTAGGATTAAAACAATAAAAACAACAAGGCAGAAAGCAAGCTTAGGGGAACGAAGGATGGGGGACGGGGAGAGGGGAAGGAACTGCAGCAAAAAAAAAAAAAAGAAAAAAACCACAAAGAAAGACAGTATAAAAAAGCAGAGAGCAGCATTGCCCAGGTGTAGCTGTCTGAGCTGGCATCAGTGCTTTGGGATGCTTGGAGTATCTTCCTCGCACACCACACACCAGCACACGTATAAACACACATCCCTATAAGCAGTGATAGTGTTTTTGTAATTAAAGGTGCCCCACAGCAAGTCTGTGCTCAACAGAATAATACTATAATCTTTACAAATCCCTTTGCTTCCTTGAAAAGATGCAGCTAAGTCAAAGACCGAGGCATAGGAAGAAATAATAGCACCAAAGGCACTCAGGATGCAATAAAACAGAGGATTAGATCTACATTACTTTCATTACATTATATTGTATTTTTATTATTAGGTCCACAGTTATCATTTAATCTTATGGCTGCTGTGTCTGATAGAGTGGAACAAAAACAAATGGAATTCATCCCTCCCCACCATCCCCACACACACACACCAAGGAATTGGAGATTAAGGGAAGATTAACATCACGTGTAAATGAATGAAAAATGTAAATTGCAGAATGAAAAGGAAAGAAAAGGAGGTGCATTGGGGCTGGGGAACACTGGGGAAGCTGCTCTGGTGTGAGGCTTTCAGTCTTCTTTCATATGATAGGAAGGGAGAAGCAAGAACCTTGTCTTCATCTTCTCTTGTGTATTTCGGAGCGATGCTCTGAGCTGAGGGGTGTGGATCTCACTTGCACTGAAGATCCCCTTGTGATCTTGTTGTGATGGATACAGCCTGCTGTTCACAGAAGTATCCCAGGACGCTCCAAAGTGCCACGTTGAGCCAAAACTGGGGGTAGGCAGATACTGAAACTGGTGTTGTGGGGAAATCATGGCTCACCTCTATTCTGCCTTGTCCAGCTTATGGGGCAATAAAATCAACTCTCCCTTTTTAGGGGAGGTTCAAGCAGCCAGAAAGGTCTATACAAGAGCAGTGACCAGGCAGCAGTTCAGCTGTTCCATCCTCCTGCTCTGAGACTCAGCACCCACAGACTTACCAATATTCATGCCTTTGTAGGATTAATTTCCAGGGGAGAGAAATGGCTGACACAAGCCAGGTATTTCTTGGCTGCAATCCTATTTACAGAGAGCATTCACAGAGGATTTACAAACCTAAAGGGGGAATTTATATGGAATTTAGGCACCTAACTCTAAAACAGAGATCCTGAAAATCTCCCCTCATTCATCACCTAATCCTGGAGGTTCCTGAGCTACACTTTTTTTCCCCCCCTTAAAGCTCTGCCTATGGGCATGTACAAAAGATCATGGCAATACTGAACAACTCCTGTCCAGAAATCCCCATGCTTTTTAGATTACTTACCTCAAGCATCCCTTTATCCATCAGGAGCCCCAAGAGGCCTCGAAATGTTCTGCTTTCACAGAAACAGAGCTGCTGCTACTTTGTTTTAAAACATTTAGACAAGAGCTCAGGATCACCTTTTAGCACAGGGACACCTAAAGCACGGTTCCTTCTCCACCTGAATAAAGCTCTCCAGCAAGACAGCTGCTCTTGTCTCCTGGTACACATAGAGAGTATAAATGAAGATTACTTGCTGGAATAGAGGCTTTTTTGCATCAGCTCAACTGCAAGAGAAGCAGCATCCTCCCTCAGCCTGAGTACTCTGAAGCTGATGTTTGTGGCACTTCTGGGTGCAATTTTAGAACATGACAGAGGTGGACATCAATGCTTTCAGGATATAGTATGGCAGCAGGCCCAGGGCAGTGATTTTTCCCTTGTGCTCAGCCCTGGGGAGGCCGCAGCTCAAGGGCTGTGCTCAGTGTTGGGCCCCTCACTCACTACCAGAGGGACACTGAGAGGCTGGAGCGTGGCCAGAGCCGGGCACAGAGCTGGGGAAGGGGCTAGTGATGATTTGTCATTATTCTCTCTTTGTGCCTGAAGAGACCAAAGCTGTCAACCCTAGTATGCAAAAGGACACTGGCAGTGTGAGCAACACAACAGAGAATGTGGAACATATCAAGCACCTTGTGTTGTTAATCATACTTTTCCTTACAAATGAGATCATTTGGATGATTAAAGCATTCAAATATTAATGAGGTTAATGATAAACACCATTTTTCTCTCCATATCTATAGTTTATTCTCTTCAACCCATGCAGGATTATTACTACAACTTTGCTTCTGCTGAAGTTATGACCTCTGTCCAAATATTTCCTTGGAAAAGGGATCTGATCTGCAGACACCCAGCATCATATGGATGAGCATCATATGGATGTGAATTTAGAAGGACCTCTGTCCTCAGCATTTCCTTCTTGATATGCAGGTGTGGGTAACATTGCTGTGGGTGACCTTCCTATCTGTCCAAGAGCCATGGCTGGGGTTCATCTAAGTCAATATATAAATCTGGAAAGGAGACATCTCCATCTGAACTGGTCACCCTCAGATGCCTTCACAGGAGAGAATAAAAATGAGTTTTCAGGGCACAGTTTGTCTGTCTCAAAGGTAGATGTACCAAATAGATATGTCCTTCTCTCCTTGTGTTGTAGAAGAACTAAGGGTCACTTGCTCAGACACAGAACGAGTGCAAACATCTGAATTCAACTGCTTTTTCTGCCTTCTGCAGTTTGCTACTACATCCTACCAGCAAGGTCCTGCAAGAGTCAGCACCTCTGGCTCCAGAGTCCCTTTCACACTTAATCCTGCATGCAGAGTAAGTAGAAGCAGCTGGAATTTTTCACTTAAAGATGATTCCTCATCTTGCTCTTGTTACCTATGTGGTAGCCAGTGACCTCTGCCCCATCATTCAACCCCAGGGCAGGATCTGGTGTCTGCTTCATTTGCTCAGTGCTAGATTCCCTGGCTTGTGCCACATGCACCTCTAAAAGACAGAACTTATCTCATTTTCTGTTGTCCAAAAGTTAATATAAACTAATATTAACAGGACAAAGTCAATAGTGAGCAAAACTTACATATTCATGCCACTTTAAGGTGTGAGAATTAAGCTAGTGTACATGTCTGACTAAAAAAGGAGCTGAGAAAACTAGATAATTAATTCCTAGCTCACCTAATTGAGGAGCCAACATGTGTTCTCTGTCTGGGTCTCACTCCACACAGCCTACCTGCTGGCTGGGACATTGCTTTGGGTAGTGGATTGTGTTGCTTCCAGTTATTCCACTATAAAATGGTTTAATTGCCTTTTTCACCTCGTTTGACATGAGGGTGATGATCATTCCTTACATGTGCCTACAAATATCTTTCTCACAGACCTGCTTGGTATTGGCCACTGGTTCTTGTCAGAGTAGCAGCAGTGTAGCAGACTCTGGCTGTTCATGCCTGGAGGCACAAGCTGATGGAGTTTTTAAGCTTTATTGAGATTTCTCCGTACATGGTTTCTCCATGGCCAAAGGGTCCCCCTCCACCCTTCTCCCCTTAGGTTGCCTTTCAGCACATTGAAATCTGTGCTTCCCAGAGCAATACACTCGCTGCATGCTTCTGCTTTCTCCCTGGTTAATGCATCTGAACTACATCTGGAGTCACCTTGACAGCAAGATCCTGATTTATCTTTAAATGGCAGCTTTACTTTTCTCCTTCCATTAGTTGTGCAATGCTTTATATTACCCATACACATGTGGCAACTGTCCTGTGCAGAGTGTTATAATCAGCAAGGACAGAGCAAGGAAAACGGATTGGTAAAGAAATGGGGGGTCACTGACACTGCTGTTCCGGGAGATGATTTTTTTCCTGGTGAGTTGTACAATTACCACAGGGTTAGGGGGAGAATGTCAGAAGACCTTAAATGTCCATACCAGGCATAGGTCTGTTCCTTTCTTGTGATCTATCATTTTTCTATTAAATAAGGGGAAAAAAAACCCACCCCAGCCCTCAAGTCTTCAGAAATCCAGCGAGGAAGCCAAAACCAATTTCAGCCGGTATGTATGGCCAGCCACATTTCATGAATAGGAGAAAGCTTTAAGTGACCAGACAGAGAGCAGTTTACAACTGGAAAATCAGTCATGTCTCCTTGTTTCGTGCTGTGATTATTTATTATCTGCCTTTCAGCGGTGCCCAAGGTTGTGTAGAGGATCAGAGTCCCACCAGGCTCATTGGAGCACACCCAGACACGAAGGTGTGTTCACTAACAGGGCGAATATTGTCATTTAACTTATAAAATAGCTAGCAGAGATCTAAAAGCCTGAGAGAAGGACAACATTCAGTCAGGCAAGGTGACAGAGTTTCTTCAATTCTTCAGCAAGCTGGGAACTGAAAAAAAAAAAAAAGTTGGGAGCAGTCAGCCACTACACACAGGGTAAAGAAGGATGTGTGAAGTTTTTAGCTCACTTAAAGTCATTTAAAAGTTCACTGAGGGTCTGGTCAAAAACCCTCTGAAATCAGCAAGAGCCTTTTGACTGGCTTCTTTCCCCTGAAGAACAGCACTGCAAAGAAGAGACTGCAAGTTTCAACTACAGAGAGTTGCAAATCACAGGGCATCAAAGTTTGAAAAGCCTCTGAACATACCTCCCTCCAGCAATTACTTATCTGCCAGCTTTTGTACTGGAGGGGAAGTATTAGTTACTTGAAGCTCTGTTTGCAAACATATTTCTCTGTGTGACAGTACAGAGACACACATGAATATAAAAGCAGCAGCCCAGAACTGTACTGATGGGCATTGCTTAGCAGTGAATGCAAGCACCTGCAGAGCAGGATAACCATCTGCAGTGCTCGCCTGAGGTTGGAGGGAGCTGGGAGCTGCTATGGGTATGGTAGGATGAGGGCACTGATTGTTACTGAAGCAGGCAGCCACCATCCAGCTACCCCAGCTTCCCTTTCCTACCCTTCATGGCAGTCCCACTCACATGAATCATAGATGGATTTTGGTTGGAAAAGACCTTACAGATCACTTCATTTCATTCCCTCTGCCATGGGCAGGGGTATATTCCACTAGACCAGGTTGCTCCAAGCCCCATCCAACCTGCCCTCAAATACTTACAGGGATGGGTCAGCCACAGCCTCTCTGAGTAGCCTGTGCCAGGGCCTCAACAATACTGTGACCACGTTGTAGAAGGCCATCAAATTCATCAGGCACAGTGTTCCCTCAGTGAAGCCACGTTGTCAGGCATCAAGTACCTCCTTACTTTCCATATTTCTTAGCACATTTTCCATGAGGATCTGCTCCACGACCTTGCTGGGTCGTTATGGTTGGAATGGCTGGGAAAAATCCTTAAGGTCATCAAGTCCAACCACTCACCTCACATTGCCAGGCCCATCACTAACCCAGGGCCCTCAGCACCTCAGCTATGCATCTTTTGACTAGCTCCAGGGATGGGGACTCCACCTCCTCCCTGGGCAGACTGTTACAGTGCTTAACGACCCTCTCAGTGCAAAAGATCTTCCTCATCTCCAATCTAAACCTCCCTTGGTGTGAGAGAAGAGATTGACCCCAACCTCACTACAACTCCTCTTCTGGTAGTTGTAGAGAATGTCTATGTCTCCTCTCAGCCTCCTCCAGGCTGAACATCCCCAACTCCCTCAGCTGCTTCTCATCAGACTTGTTCTCCAGACCCTTCACCAGCTTCCTTACTCAACTTCTGGACCTCCATCTCTGTCCAACTCTGGACACTCCAGCACCTCAATATCCTTCTTGCAGTGAGGCGTACAAAACTGGGTGAGACTATCTGCCCTGTAGTTACCTGGGTCTTCTTTTCCCTTTTTAAAAGTGAGAGTTATGTTTCCCCTTTTCCAATCACTGGGAACTTCACCACACTGTCACAACTCCTCCCATAGGATGGATAGTGTCTGAAGTAACTTTGTTCATCAGTACCCTCAGGATCCTTTACGTGAGCCTTGCTTTTGTCCTGGCTGAGCTGATACAGTTCACAAAGCCAGGCAGAAGCAATTCACGTGTGTGAACCTCTCTGGGTCTTGGTTAGACTCTTGCCGTTGTAAGAAACTATGTCTGCAAAATAGCAACAGTCAGAGGAGGTCAAGATTCAGTAGCAATATTCCTCATCCAGCTGCACCCCTGCTATTTTGGGATGCTGACATAGCACCTTCAACGAGTGCAGCCCAGCAAACATGATTTTCTGCTGTCAGTAACACAAGGCTCCCAACCTTGCAGTGACCCAGCACTGCAGGGTCTCAGAATGGCTCTGTGCTCTTGGCAATGTTCTGCCCTGCCCTGCATTGAATGTCTTGTATAACAACTCCAATGTTATTATCTGTATCAGTTTGGATTAGAAGTGTTAGTTAATTAGTGTTAGTTAATTAGCTTTCACATTGTAGTTGGATTGGGTAACAGTATTTTACTAATTGCTTTGCATACAGCCTGTAGAATCCGCACACAATTCTATGATGCTGTGGTCTGCTCCATTTCAGAGACAACAAACATCTTGGTTAACATGAAGACCATTTCAGACATCTTTTGAAGGTGTGTGGTAGCAAATGTGCTAAAAAATGACAACAACTGAATCCCACTGTGCAACTGTGGGGTTGGGGAAAGCAGGAACCATGACCAGTTGAAGGAGGCATTCAGAGAACAAGACCAAGTAAGAACCAGGGGATTTATATGGGTGGAATATTTGTAGGAGAAGGAATGCAGCAGCATGTGACTTAGTGACAGCTGAAATTTCTCAGGCAGTTTTTCTTTCAGAAGCGAGAGAAAAGCAATATGGGGGAAAAAAAAATGCTGAATATCTGAAGGTGAAAGGTAGCTCCTTCCAGGCTCTCTCAGTGGCAGCAACTGTCACTTTTATAAAGAAGTGAGGGGATTAAGAACAGCAAAATAGAAGCAGACTTGACAAAACAGGCAACAAGTGTGAAATAATACCACTTCCCTGGTAGAGAGTCTCACTAGCAATAGAATAAATACCGGCTGTTGCTGAAAGAGTCTATCAAACACACATCAGCAAACCCCAGTGTCAAAAGGAAAAATCAAGGGAAAAGACCAAGGTGATTGTGCCAGGAATGCTCTAAAAGACTGAATCTTTGGTCAAGACAATAAAAATAACATTATGCGTCAAGTGGAAAGAAGGCTGCAAGTTTAAAATAAAGGAAAAGCCCAAGTGTGCAGGAATAAAACTAGGGGATTATTATACAGAATGAATTAAAAATTAGCTAACAACAACAAAAGAAAGGTCTGGAAATCACTCAAAATAAGGGGAAGATGAAAGGAAGAGGAGCGAGGAAAACATGTAGCCTGTGATGCAGAGAAGGGAAAAATCATAGAATCATAGAATGGTAGGGGTTGGATGGGACCTCTAGAGATCATCCAGTTCAACTCCCTGCAGAAGCAGCTCCCACCTAGATCAGGTCACACAGGAACGTGTCCAGGTGGCTCTTGAAGCCCTCCAAGGAAGGAGCCTCCACACCCTCCCTGGGCAGCCTGGGCCAGGGCTCCCTCACTCAAACACTGAAACAGTTTTTTCTTATGTTTAAATGGAACTTTTTTTGTTCCAGCTTCATCCCATCACCCCTTGTACTGTTGCTGGATACCATAGAAAAAAGTGCTGCCTCAACCTCCTGACACCCACCAGTGAGGTATTTGTAACTATTAATGAGATCTCCACTCAGTCTCCTCTTCTCCAGACTAAACAGTCTGCAGTTCCTGCAGCCTTTCCTCATAAGATAGATGTTCCAATCCCCTGATCATCTTGGTGGCCCTACACTGGCCTCTCTCCAGCAGTTCTCTGTCCTCTGGAGCTAAGGAGCCCAGAACTGGATACAGCACTGCAGATGAGGCCTCACATTGCTGGCTCATGGTCAGTTTATTGTCAACCAGCACTTCCAGGTCTCTCTCTGCAGAGCTGCTCTACAGCAGTTGGACCTCTAGTCTGTCCTGGTGCACGGGGTTGTTCCTTCCCAGAGACAGGACTCTGCACTTGTCCTTGAAGTTCCTCTCTGACGGTTGAGATCCCTCTAAATGGCAGCACAACCTCTGGGGAATCAGCCAGTCCTCCCAGTTTGGTGCCATCAGGGCACTTGCTGGGGGTACACTCTATACCCTCATCTAGGTCATTGATTAAGATGTTGAACAAGACTGGCCCCAGAACCAATCCCTGAGGAACTCCACTGGCCATAGGCCTCCAACTCAATTCTGTGCCATTGAGCATAAAAAAGTGGACTGTGTTGTCAGAAAGATAGTAGGAAATATCTATATTCTTGTTAAAAAAACAAAAAAGTTCACTGTGATCTGCTAGATGATACAATTAATTATAAAATTGATGTAGATGAAGAAGCCCTGAGAGGGAAGATCAGATTAAGCAGTGTGGAGGTAACACAGCCACGTCTGACCCATGAAGACCTCACAGAATCAACTCAATGCTTAAGGAAGTGGCTCTGAGCAGCTAAGTCACTTCACTCAATAATTCAAGGGATGACAGGTGAGGTCCCAGAGGACAGGAGAGCAGTGAGCATGACAGCTGTCTTAGAAAGAAGGAAGAAAAACAAAAGACCTAATTTCAATGGCCAGGAAGACCTTGGAGGGAATTTCCAAATGACTGTTGACAGGTTATGTAGAAATGATGCCCCACACATATGGTTTATACTGTGATATAAAACCTTTTTAACACATAAGTACTTGTTATACATTAAAGAATGCACTTTCCTGCTTTATAGCACAATTTTCCTCTGGAGAAGTCCACACACTCATCTCAGGTACCTGGTATTCAGCAGAATAGGCTTGGACCTGTGGTTGATCTGTCCTCCAGGAACGGGTTTCATCACACAGTCAAAGCTGTTCCCAAAAACACCAGCATGGCTACACTTGTCTTGTCTCGCTCCTCAGAGAGGGACCTTCTAAGGGACAGCAGATCTTCTTGCAACAGATGGGCTTGATGGCATCTGCTGGGAAAGATCCCACTCCAGGCCCTCACACAGAAACCAAGGTAGTATATATAGTATGTGTTATAGTCATGATTAACTAAGATCAAGGAATCCTAGACAGAATTGGAACTAAAATCACCCAAAATACTTATGTTTGCATGACTGATCTGGTGATGATGAGAAGGAATGGAGTTCAGCTTGGCTGATCAAAGACCAACACCAAAAGCTCTTTAAGGGACTACCAGTGAGGACAAAGGGAGAGCTGCCTGGAGAGAGCTGGCTTCCATGTACACACAGAGATTTCCCTGTCAACAGGTATTGAAATCCTTCATTGCTATCCATAAAACCCAGCCATGGCCATTCACAGCAAAGGACACGCTCAGCTAGCAAAAGAAATCTTTTCCCTTCAAAACGTTTTCCCATCTCACAAACCTGCATCAGCATTCACACGTTGTGATGCTTTGACTTTCCACAGTAGGAAACCCTTCTGAAAGCAGAAAACCCAATTGAATATTAGGGGGAGTAACAAATTCCAAGGGGCATTTGCACAGCCTGTCTGAGACCCTATAACTGAGGTCACTCATGATGTTATCAGGTGTAGGTTTCTATTTTTACAGCAATATAGGTTGCCACAGCCATTGGTTTCCCCCACTCTCATGACCCAGAAAAGCTCTCAAGAGGAAAAGGGGGTTGGGTAGAAAGAGGGAGGTTCAGAATAGTAATGTAGAAAGCCATGTGGTCCCATTTTTTAGGTCATCTTGCCAAGTGGATAGATTTATCTTGTCTCTAAGGCCTGTTGGCAGGATTAGAGAAGGCCTAGAATACCTCCCATCTCATTTCACCAGAGATGCAACCCATGTCCTCCTTTCCCTTTTCCCCCTTACACCAAGAAGACCTATCAGGAGGAACAAATTCCAACAGACCAACACAATGCATGCTTTAACAAATCAAATTCTGTAAGCCATCTTTGTTTTATTGATTTAACATATTCCTCTTGCAGCTTTGACCCTGGGGATTGTTGTAGCATAAAGAATGGCAACATGATCACCCACTGCAGCATCACTCCAAAGAAAGCAGCAGTTCTGTGATGTAGATGCTTGGTGTGGTGACCCAGGAGGTCTCTTCCGGTTCTTTGTCTTCTCTTCCCTCATCATGAGTCCAGAAAAGAGGAGGATTTGCCATCTAATACTTACTTACATGGACATAGAGCAGCTTTGGTTTTGAGGCTAGGAGGAAACAAAACTAATCCAAGGCTCTTGTTTGCTTTGACTCTGCTTGATGCAATATTTCTCTTAAATACTCCAAGGACATTTTTTTTAAACAAGGGAAAAAGCATCTGATCAGTCTTCTTGACTTAACCCTGGCCCATCAGGATGAAAACAGGCTCTTTTTGAGATGGAGATCTACCTATTTCACTAAGGTGACAGTGGTCCACAGAGGAAAAGTTCAGCCTGCCTATAAACCCCATTCACCCATGCAGCAAGGTAAAGCAGGGACTTTCCAAAGGACAACAGATCCTCCTGCAACATATGGGCTTGATGGCATCTGCTAGGACAGATGTGAACTGCTATGGGCAACCTAAGGGCTGGAAGCACATCAAGTCCTCAATCAAGTCACCGTGAGGTGACTCCAGTATGCAAATCATGTCAGCAAGGAGCAAAAGCAGCTTTATAGCCAACCTTGAGCAGTTCCTAAACAGATATATCAACCCAGCCAGTGAGCACAGGAGCCTTTTTTCTTGGCTTGAGGTGCCCTCAACAAAGCTAACTGCTCCTGCTTAGTCACCAGAAAGACAGTCTTGTCATCTTAAAGTAGACATTTACCCAAAAGAACCAGGATTTACAGCAGCCTCTGCTGTCTATAGAAGGATCCAAGGACAACCAGCTCAGTCATCTCTGGCTACACTTAATCATCAAAATCTCACCTGGAGTGACAGTATGGTTCTGCTTCCTTTACAGTTCAAAAGGTCCATGTAATCTCCAAGAATACCAGCACTGGTTGTTAGCATTTGCTGATAACCCAGATCTGTATTGTTTTCTCCCAACACCAATGAGGTTTGTCTGTTTTCCCTTGTACAGGACTCCCTTTAATCTTTCCTTTGACCTTAAAAGACCCTCTAGTGTTAGTCCATGAAATCAGCTTAACAACTTTCCCATCCTTTCACTTCTGGTTTATGAAAATAATTTCCCCATTGGTTCCACTCCCTTCCTTCATCTCTGCAATTTCACATTTGCTGTTGTTGTTGTTGGTTGTTTCTGTCTCTCAGCCTGGTCCCTTGCAGTTCCCATTCCCTGCAGAGAAATTACAGACTGTGGTAATAATTAGTTTGTGGTGTTATCTGCTTCTGTCCCTCTAATAGCTCTCAGAATAAAGCTGTCACCCACCACTGACCATCTCATGGCATCGCAATAATACAAAAATAACCTTCCCCAGCTCTTGCTTTGTTTCCCTAATTGTGTTTGTTCATCAGAAGACACAATTAATTCTTCTGTTTCTACATCTGCAGCTTCGTTTTGTTTTTTTTCCTTCCAAGTTGAGTTTAAGATTGTGTTTCTATTCGGTTATTTCCTACCAGCCTCCTGCTAAGGAAAGCTGCATCAATTCTGGGAGCAGGGAACTCCATGTTTTTATTTGTATGTATTTGTTTACTTTGATTAAATATCCTGGTTTCATTCTGATTGTGGTTTCAACCTTTTTTGAAAACTGAATGGGATTTCACTGTCTTTAAAATCACTCCAAGTCAGTCTAAGAGACCCTGGGTCCTTGGAGTCTGTTCTCCCTTCAGCACTCACTTCCACATTTGTCATCAGGCACACAGCTGCACTAATGACATTGACTGGTTGTATGGTGCTGTCTCTTGAGTTCTTCCAGCCAGGCTCCTGATGTAACAACATTGGAGATTTGATCAGATTTTCAAGTAGACACCAATTTAGAAGGAAACAATTTGAGGAAATTCTGGGTCTTTTGTGCAAAATCACACAGTTCTAGAATGGTAGGGGTTAGAAAGTAACATCTAGGGATTTAGAGATCACCCAGTCCAACTGCTCTGCATAAGCAGCTCCCACCTAGATCAGGTCACACAGGAACGTGTCCAGGTGGGTCTTGAAGCCCTCCAAGGAAGGAGCATCCACACCCTCCCTGGGCAGCCTGGGCCAGGGCTCCCTCAGCTCAACAGTTAAATAGCTTTTCCTTATGTTTCAATGGAACTTTTTGTGTTCCAGCTTTTTGTGTCCATTATGCTTTTTACTGTCACCGGACACTACAGGAAAAAAAAAGTGTTGCTCCATCCCCTTGACATCCACTTTATAAATACTTGTGTTAATGAGATTCCCCCCTCAGTCTCCTGCAGACTAAACAGCCCCAATTCCCATAGCCTTTCCTCAGAAGGAAGATGCTCCAGTCCCCTGAGCATCTTGGTGGCCCTGCACTGGCCTCTCTTCAGCAGTTCTCTGTCTCTCTTGAGCTGGGGAGCCTAGAACTAGACACAGGACACCAGATGAGGCCTCATCAGGGCAGAGTGAAGAGGGAGAAGAACCTCCCTTGACCTGCTGCCCACACTCTTCTTGGCTCTGCAAGGCAACATTGTCCCAGAGAAACAAATGCTCTGATTTATATCCATTTGGATGAACACAAGGTCAGGTATTGGAAAAATAGGAGCAAAACACCTGCTGCAAATCACATCCATAAGCAAAGGAAATCTCCCAGTTCAGGACCTTAGGAGAGCTGTGGAGACAGTCCACAGACACTTCACAGAATCATAGACTCATAGAATCATAGAATGGTAGTGGTTGGAAGTGACCTTTAGAGATCATCCAGTCCAACTCCCCTGCAGAAGCAGGTCCACTTCAGCAACGAAAGAGCCAAATATCCTCTGCTGCAAGACCATTGCAGGAGGAGCAACTCAGAGGAACTGAGCAGTGGTTCCTCATCACAGCCAAAGCAGTGAGAGCACATTTCAGGGCTGCCCACTAAGTGCTTGCTTAAACTTCCTACAAGCAGAGATTTATGCTTGGAAAACACTTGAGTCTGGGGCCATTCTGAGAACAGGATCATGGGAATTTCTTACTTCAAAGTAAGATTGTACAGCTCAGCTGTCAAATGTGAGACGTGTTTCAGGAAACCACTTAGGACCAATCCACTGAGTGAAACATCAGGAGGGATTGCTTCAGACTCAGAGTAGTTGCAATCAACTGATAGGCAAATTATTATTCTGTGCCCAAATTATCCACTTGGTTGCTGTTACAACCCCTGCCAGCTTTAAAAGCCAACATCACTCTGTCCTGGTGCTAAACCTGATAGCAAAGAGAAAGATTAGTGAGCAGAGAAAATGGATTGGAAAAGAAAGTAGGAACAATTTCAGCAAGAACAGGACATCTGTTGGGGCAGTTATGTTGTGTGTATAGTGGGCAGGGCAGCAGTGCTCCAGGAGGATGCTTGAAAGCTGTCACAGATCACAGGAGGAGTGTCTGCAAGATATGGGATGAAATCTTCAGGATGAAGTCATTGCAGTGTGAGCAAGGCTTCAGCTAGAGCTGTTCTCCTTCCCAATATGTGTGAAGTAACTGGAGAGGCTAGAAAAGGAATACAAGGGCCCAGAAAAGAGATTCTGCTGTCAAAGCCAATGCTGCATAAGAATAAAGATGACAAGACTGAGAGGTGATTTGGTTATGGTCTTCAAAGAGGCAAAAAGACCCATCATAATCAAAGGCAACAGAGTGTTCCCTGTACCAGCCTTTGACAGGGGATCTCCATGTGAGGACACAATGATGAGCTTAAAGGTCGAAAAGAGAAGTGCAGGGCATATATTAGAGGAATGCCTTTTACAGGGGTAGAGAGCTCCTCCTGGAAAGTTAATTAAAGGAGGATATAAGATCTTCTCTGAGAAATCTGAGACAGGATGGACTCTGTCCTGGGTCAGAGAAACAGACAAAAGGAAAAACCTCTTGCTTTCTTGGTTCTTTTTAGGCTACTACTAGCTGCCAGAAGCATGCTGTGAGTTGATGTGGTCTTTAAGCTCTACTTGGGGTAGTCATTAGACAAAAAAAGTACAAAGACAGCAATAGAATCATAGAATCATGGAATAGTTTCAGCTGGAAGAGGCCTTTAAGCTGATGGAGCCCAGCCTTTGTCCCAGCCCTATCACTCACCAGCCCATTGCCCTCAGTGCAACATCCACTCAGCTCTGAAACCCCTCCAGGGACAGTGACTCCAGCACCTCCCTGGGCAGCTCCTTCCATTGCCTGACAGCCCTGGCAGCAAAGAAATTCCTCCTCACATCCAGCCTCAACCTCCCCTGCTGCAACTTGAGGCTGTTTCCTCTTGTTCTATTGCTTGTTACTGGGGAGAACAGACTGATCCCCAGCTCTCTGCAGCTTCCTTTCAAGTGCACATCAGTGTGGCGCAGCAGGTCACTGACCATATCCTCCTGAATTGTAGGGGGGACATTTTTCTCCTTGCCTCTGTCTCTTGGCTTGTGAGGCTGATGTTCCCCAGATGAAATGCTGCTATTACTGAAGACTGAGGCAAAGAAGCATTAAGCACCTCATCCTCATCTTTTAATACCAAATTTCCTTCTGGATCTAATGGGGGATGGAGTTTTTTATCATTAATATGTGTACAGAAACCTTTCTTATTACCGTTTACTTCTAAAGCCATTTTGACTTCTAGCTAAATAGTTACAACATAGTCCAACACAAAGAGTCAAAAGAGTCACAGTCATGGAAATATTGGAGCAGCAGCAGCTAAGTACTGGATGTAAAAAGATCCTGTGTCTTGCTGAGTATTTTGCAAGATATTTCCTCAGATCAACAGCAGACATACCCAGATTGCCTGCCAAGCTAATGAGAGAGCAACCAAATGCAGAAGTTTAGGAGAATACTTGCTCTCCAGAGCATTCCATGCAAATTGCATTGTCTGCACTACACACGCTAAGGTGTCACATCAAGGCCATGGCTGGTTGTCAAATTTAAGGTGCTTGCACACTGAAAATGTATTTAGGAGCAACTGCACAAGCCCAGAGAAAGCAATGTGTTAAAAATAAATACTAGTCTTGCATTTTTTGAAAGGAGAAAGAGGCACAAACAAGCTGTCTGAAACATTCTGAAGAAATCATAGAAACCTAGAATTGTTTCAGTTGGAAAAGAACTTTAAGATCATCAGGTCTAACCCCTCCCCTCACCCTGCCAAGCCCATCACTAACCTATGACCCTCAGCACCTCAGCAGCATGACTTTGCAATATCTCCAGGGCCGGAGACTCCCTCATCTCCCTGAGTAACCTGGCACAGGGGCTGATGACCCTCTTAGGAACTAAGTTCTTCCTCAGCTCCAATTTCAACCTCCCCTGGGGCAACTTGAGCCTGTTTCCTCTTGTCCTATCACTCATTACCTGGGAGAAGAGACTGACTCCCACCTCATTATGACCTTATGTCAGGTAGTCACATAGATAAATAGGAAAAAAATGGGAGGCAGCCTAAAGAACCCACGTTTCACAGGAAGATGCCATAGAATCACAGAATCTTAAGGGTTGGAAGGGACCTTGAAAAGATCATCTAGTCCAATTCCTCTGCCAGAGCAGGACCACCTAAAGTAGGTCACATAGGAACTCATCCAGCTGGGTTTTGCCCTTGTGAAAATACATATAGAATATTGTGGCTGCAGCTCTTCAACTGCATGTCTGAAAAGCCCACGAGATTCATGCTGTGGTGTCCTGTTTCCCACACCATCCAGAATAGGGACATGACCAAAGCCCATGGCAGCTTGCTTCCAATATTTGAACTTCATTGCACAGCTGGAGCTCCTTCTAATGCTTTTCCATGCCAGTTTTTATGGTCTGCACGATACTGCAGGGCTGGGACACTGCATCTCTAAGAAGATATTCCCCAGCACACACTCATCTCTGGGACTCTGGTATCCTGGGGTGGATTAAAAAGGCTGTGTCAGTAGGGGGAGAGAGGTTCTGCTCCCCCTCTACTCTGCTCTCATGAGACCACATCTGGACTATTGTGCCCAGTTCTGGGCGCCTCAGATGCAGAAGGATGGGGAATTGCTGGAGAGAGTTCAGTACAGGGCCAGCAAGATGATGAAGGGAGTGGAGCATCTCCCTTGTGATGAAAGGCTGAGGGAGCTGGGGCTCTGCAGCGTGGAGAAGAGGAGCCTGAGGAGTGACCTCATTCATGTTTACAAATCCATAAAGGGCAGATGTTTTCCTTTGTGCTTTTCCTGTTGGCCAGCTGAACGTTGTCACCCCGTGTTAATCCTTGCAGTTTCTCTTGGAAGCCATCCTACCTCACCTTCTCTGCTCATTGTTTTGCAACATTATAGTCTCAGGGCAAAGATAACATCCCGGAAATCAGCTCCAGGTTGTAATTACAATATATATTGCTTTACAAATTTGATTGTTTAGCAGGGCAGTCTGCAGTGAACACTCATGGAAAGAGGAGGAAAGGAATCAGATCAGAAATCAGGTGGAACAAAAGAGACTTGGAATGAAAACACAAAGGAGAAAGAGATGATTGAGACAGGAATAGAAAGATACCACACGCAGTCATTTTAATACCAAGATCAGATTGAGTCAGGATTATTCTGATTGTGAAAAGTGAATATTCTTTAGAAGTCCGTTTAGTGTTAACACAAAATCAAACAGTTCAAAGGGTTTAGATGCATAGTTTTCACCCCAAAATTGAGGGTCAGGGCTTCTTTTTTTCTATCAGCTTTAATGTGGAGACCACAGCAGCATAGAGCACCAGTGAAAGGAGATGCTCTTACAACAGCCAAAAGCAGCCTGAGTTTTGGAGATTTGGGGTTTTTCTCTTTGTTTCTGGGTGATTTTTAGAGATCTGTGATGTGTTCATCTAAGCTGAATGGACACCTGTCTTCTCTCCTTGGCTGGGAAGTCAATAACTCAGTGGGATGAGTCAAGTTGAAATAGATGCCATGGCTGGTTGATCAACCTTCCCCATGATGAGGAAGCACAGATTTGCATTAAGGGTGACATGAACACGATTGCAGTTTGTTTGTACCTGTGATAGCTAGATCCTGGCAATGGGCTTAGCAAGTTGCTTCATATGCATAAGGAAAAGTACTATAGTGAGCATCTGTGTCCCCTGGAAGAGGTTGTATAAACCTGCAGGAAGCATCCATAAACAGCTGAAACATGCCCAATTTTCCATCCCTTGTCTAGTTGGAGAGTGAGGCAATTTGTACTAATTCTATCCTTCCTTGACATCCTCAAGCTTAGCAGTTCCACCATCCTCCTGCACTGTAGCTCTCACCATTTCTTGTGACTGTGCCACAGAAGAGTCTTGAGAATTTAGGTGCTAGTGCTCATCTGATATCAGCATACCTTGGAAAGACAAAACACTTCACTATGTAGGAAGCAACTTTGGTGAGAATAGATACACTTTGCTATTTGCAAACTGATGGAGGTCGGAGGCATCTCTGCAGGTCATAGAGGTCATAGAATCATTCTGGTTGGAAAAGACCTTTAAGATAATCAAGTCCAACCACTCACACTGACAAGCCCACCAGTGTTGATCTAATCCTTCAGGTCCTTTCCCTCTAGCAGCTTTCCAGCCCCTCTGTCCCAACCTGGAGCTGCCTGGTCTTGGGGTGGCCCAAGGGCAGGAACCAGCACTTGCTCTTGGGCATCCTCAGCTCATTGACCTCATTCCATCTCTCCAGCCTGGCCAGAGCCCTCTGCAGACCCTTCCTGCACTCACACAAATCTATACTCCCACCCAGCTTCCTGCAAACTGACTGATGATGCCCTTGAACCTCTCATCCAGACATTCAACAGAACAGGACCCAGCACTGAGCCCTGGGGAACGCACTGTTGACCAGCCTATATCTGGGTAGACCCTGTTCAAAAAGAGTCAGCTAAACCAAATTGCTTAAGGTTGTGTCCAATTGAGTTTTGAGTATTTTCATGGATGGAGACTCCATGGCCTCTCCAGACAGCCTCTGGATCAAACAACTAGACTTTGATTAGCCTGTCACTAAAAAAAATATTGTGTGTTTTTAACATGTAAATGTAATTTCCTCTGTTTCAGGGTTTTTTTGCATGTTGCCTCTTGCCCTGTCACTGGGCACCACCAAGAAGAACCTGGTCTCCTGTCTTTTACTGACTCTCTTTTACTGCCATTATAGATATGCAGAAGATCCCCCTCAGCCTTCTCTCCTCAGCCTTAACAGTCCAGCAATTTGCATCTCTCCTTTTATGAGAGGTGCTCCAAGCCCTGAACCATCACCTTCACAGAATGGTAGGAGTTGGAAGGGACCTCTAAAGATCATCTAATCCAACCACCCTGCTACAGCAGGTCCACCTAGCTGGCTCATCCCTGGACTGGATCCAGTGTGCTTCTGTCTGTCTCGCAGTGAAGAGCCCAGAACTGGCCCCAGCACTGCATATGTGTCTCATCTCTGCTGAGAAGAGGGGAAGGATCTTTAGAAAAAAAAAAAAACCTAAATACCAAACCAACCAATCAAACAAACAAAAACCTTCTTTAGTTGATTTTACTTGTAGCAACATGTGCTGTCAAACTATCCACCAAGATACTCACAAGAGAAACTGCGATTTGAGCTCACTGGAAAGTGGGTTTAGATTTATCATGTGCAGAGCAAAGACATGTTGGAGCTGCCATAGACAACATAACCTATGCACTAAACCTCACCACTCTAACAGGAGTGCTTGTACACTACCTGCAATCCTTGTGCTAAAACCCACGTGTGCTCAGAGGAAAGAGACTGGATTTCATCTCAGAAGGACCAGATTTGCAGCCCAGGTATGAGTGAAGATTGCAGCTCCCATGATGCCATGAAAGTTTTCTCTTCTGTCTACATTGCTGCACAAAGCCAAACTTTATAGTTCAGGGAGGTTTCCAGAAAGCTACCTAATAGGATGCAAACATGGAGGTTTCCAACTGCATCAAGCATTCAAGGAGACATTATTGCTACAGTCCCAGCTATCTCCCCTTAAATATAGTCTCCTCCATAAACGACCTTTGTCAAGGGAGAGTTTCAAAGAGATGGCATGGAACTGATTTTAAGTTTTCCCTTCAATGTTTATAACCCAAATATAGCAACAGTAGGAGGCACATGAAAATGCCTCTGAATTTTGATCTGCCAGACTCAGGAAAAGCCTTATGCTCATGTTAAAAACACTAATCCTCTACTCATTTGCATGCAAGCCCTCTCCCAGTCTTCCTGAGACTTTTGTGCAAGCACAGTCACACAGTGGTGACCTAGCCAGCAGCCATGGATACCTCTGCTCTTTGGCAGATGGCACTGAAACCTCCCAGTCCCATGGCAGAAGTCAGGATCTTGGAGTCAACAGCAGGTCTTTCCTTAGGGACTGCAGAATCATACTTCTCTTCTCACACAACTAAAACCAAAGCAAAGCAATTCCCATTTCTAATCTGCTCCCTCACACATCAACAAACCATTGGATTTTACCCAGTTGTTTTGTCTTGGAAACCTTCAAGTGACCCAGATACAAGGTGCTTTACAGCTCTGTGCAATGGCTGAGAGAAAATACTTGTCCAGTTCATCTGCAGCACAAAGGAAGGATTTAATCATCTGTTTCACCAACTCATGCATCTGGAAAAAATGGGCAAGCTTCAGGGCACACAAACTCTCAATCAGATTTTTCTAAAGCAATTAAAAGCACCAGAGAGAGCGCAAATCTCCAATGCTAAGTGCAGAGTCCTCTCCATTACAGCACTGGGAGATTCTGCTCCTTCCTTCTTCACCAGCTGAGTGAGGTGGACAAAGTGGCAGAGCAGGCATGGGAAAAAGAAGCTCATTTGTCTTGGGTAACAACACACCTTCAGAAGCAGAAGAGATAGAAGGATGGATAGTTGGCAGCTAATGGCTGCTGAGCACCCCATTACATGAGTATTTTTTTTCTCAGATCTGCTCTCAATATACTGCTGACCAACTCAGAACTTCATGGTTAGGGATACTACGATAGGACAAGGGGAAATGGGTA